>JASANE010010377.1:0-28000 GCA_030248225.1 Trileptium ribeirensis
TTTCAGGTAGCTCGTTTTGCATAGAAACATCGATATTCGAAAAATTCAGGGTTGTTTACATCGGAAGGCGTCTAGACACTGTACATTGGAAAACGTTTCATTTTGGCTTCAAAAAGTGGTGTTTCAAAAGTACATGGTTTCGTGAAATGACCCATAACTGAAACGAAGCGATCGCGGAATGTCTCAAATGACGGTCGGTGAGCTGCTGCGCAAACACTCATTTTGACCGTTTGCGACGTATATTACTTTTCATTGGGGTTAATGGAGTTTTGCAATTTTTTGTATGGCGGGTAATAAAACCTAAATATGCAATAGCTTACTGTATGCGCAGCTATAATTTTCCTCACGGATAGCGTCCTAGATATAGGGTTGTTATTCAAATGAAATTTAAAAAATATTGAATTTTACGAAGGTCGGATCAATCATTGCAATGCGGTCGTGTGCTACTTATGCGGTGGATGGCTGAATATAGATGATAAAGCAAAAGATCATTGTCACTTATGCGGTCGGTACCGTGCAGCAGCACACCTCAAATGTAACATTGGCTACCGTCTTAGTCGGGAGTTCACGGTTTTATTTCATAACCTACGACGGTATGATGGACATTTGATCATGCAAGAAATCAAGGCAGTTTGTAAAGAGCAAGGACTCGAGATCGAATGTATCGCGAAAAGGATGGAAGACTACATGACATTCTCAATCAAGGTCAAATCAAAGAAACGACAGAGTTGTAATGGCAAAGATAGCAGCAACCCATTCATTTTGAGTGAAGCAGATTGTGAAGAAGACGATAACGATGAGTGTTGGGATGAAGAGATGGAAGGTGTGATTTCATATTGGGCAATGACGACACCGATGATGAGGACGAGGTTGGGTGGAAGACTAGATTTATCGATACAATTCAATTTCTTCCCTCGTCTCTACAAACTCACAGACAATTTGAAGAAACAAGATATTGACGCACTCGTAGCGATGAGGAATACTTTTGGTGACAAAGTGGATCTCATGTTGCGCAAAGGGGTTTACCCGTATGAGTATATGGATAGTGTGCATCGATTCAATGAAACGGAATTAGCTCCTCAATCAGCATTTTATTCATCGCTTAGCGGTGGTGACCTCAATGATAATGACTACATACATGTATATTCGGTGTGGAAGGAGATAGGGATTAAAAACGTCGGAGAATATCACGATATTTATCTCAAGACGGATGTTTTATTATTGTGCGATGTTTTCGAGAACTTTCGAAGATTCGCACTCGACAAATAAAAGTTGGACCCCATTCATTAAATCACCCTTCCCAGTTTCGCGTGGGATGCATGTCTCAAGTACACCGGCGTCAAGCTCGGCTTGATCAGCGATGCAGATATGTAGGCGTTCTTCGAAGACGGTATACGGGGTGGTGTGTCAGTCATCTCCCACCGATATTCAAAGGCGAATAACCCATACGTCGATGGATATAGTGAGACCCAACCCAACAAATACATTATGTACCTCGACGCAAACAATTTATACGGTTGGTCGATGGTGCAGAAGTTACCATGTCATACATTCAAATGGATGTCAAACGAAGATATTGATGCAATCGATTGGAATACGGTCGATACCAATGGCGATACAGGATATGTGTTGGAGGTTGATTTGGAGTACCCCGAGCGACTCCATGATATTCACAACGACTACCCCCTCGCACCCGAGCGGATGAAAATCACGGATAATATGTTATCATCGTATTGCACGAACATTAAGGAATCATTAAAAGTATCAAATGCAGCGGTCACAAAGTTGGTCCCCAACCTCAAGAACAAAGAACATTACACGGTTCACATTCGCAATCTCCAACAATACATCGGTTTTGGTATGAAACTCACAAAGGTGCACCGGGTCGTCTCCTTCTTTCAAGGGGCGTGGATGGAGCGATACATCACATTCAACACGGAGATGAGGAAAGTAGCAACAAGTGATTTTGAGAAGATCTCTATAAACTTTTAAACAACGCTGTGTTCGGCAAAACAATGGAAAACGTTCGAGGGCATGCCTATGTACACCTAGTAACCAATGAGAAAAAATACACAAAGTTAGTCGCAAACCCCAGGTACTCAATGTCATCTATTTTCAATGACAATCTAGTAGCAGTCAAAATGCACCGCAAGACGGTCAACTTGTTATTCAAATTAAATTAAAAAAAAATATTGAATTTTACGACTTTTAAACCCTTGTTTATGATCTACTATCATACTATTTCTTTAATTATATTGAGACAAGCTGTAACACGTAATACTCGACGCATTTAGCACTACAATAAACATTATTCAGAATTCATATTAATTTGCGTGCATCAACTACGTAATATTTAGAACCTGACACGCCAAAATGCATATTGTTGTAGGCACGGTCACGCTAGTTCCAGGGTGCCAGCGCGTTTTTGATCGCAAGTTTTTCGGATTTTCCCGCAGATTCATGGAAATTATGGTTTTTATTTTCCCGGAGATTGTATGAAAGCTGAGACACGGACCGTTTAAGCAAGTAAATATATTTAAATCGTAAGCATTGCTCCTTAAAATGCGCGAACACCTTTATATATATTTAAATGTGTGTAAAAACGATTTAAATTCATCTCCCGGATTTATACGGAGGCAGGCACACTGTAGTTTCTCGCTGTGTGTAGATAGAGTCGCACCATTATCTACAAATTGGTGCATCTGCAATGCCACGATATACAAATTATGCAAGTTAGTATTTTTAGAAGTTATATATATTAGGGAGTAACAGGAATTCCGGGTCTGGTTCCGGCGAAAATCGTGTTCCGGTTGCGGTTCCGGCAAAGGGCAAACAATATACCGGAACCGGAATTCCGGTTTAAAAATTTATGCTAGAAATTTTCCACATCTTTGCTCCAGCTTTGGTCCAAATATATGTATGATATATATACTGTGATCAAGTTCCAACGAAACCAAGCAAAACAAAATATTCAGCAATTGGCCTTGCGAAACTTAAGTAGTGCACATAATTTCACCAGGAATTTTTTATCTTAAGCTGCCGGAATTTTTTAACAAAACAAAGCCAGGTCAATGCTTGTAAAACTTTTTAACACATTCAGAAGTCTGCGGGTATGTTCAAATTAATCCGGTCCAACTCGGTAAAAGAATATGGATAACGTAGAAATACTTAGCGTAAGCTTGGCCAACATTAATTGCGTCAGCCATAAACTTTGTAAATCAGTCTACATTGAAATAAAGTAACGCTATCTGCAACGTAGCCAGAAACTGTGTTCTTGGCAATGAACTGTATTTATTGAACCTGTGCGAGCAATATCATAGTTCGTCGCATTATAGATTTCTGATTAAAAAGTTATCGTCATTATCATCTAACTGACGGGCACTGGTTCCCCAACGCCAGCCTAAACAGTGTCTGTAACACTGATCAGAAAATTATAGCATGTATATTTCTATTATTTTATCTTAGAACCATATAAACCCATAATTTCAAGTTTCCTACATAATAACATGTAACAAAAGTATATAAAATAAAGGGAGGCGACTGGAGACAGAGCGAAAGTGTTTATCCAACGCTCCATGCCATCTCAGTTTGACACAATATCGCATGGGTGTATAGTGGAAGGCATTTTTGCTCTGGAGCCCCCAAAACGGGAATATTGCTCGATAAATATACATTATTCACTTCCTCGGGGTGTATAGTGGAAGACATTTTTTGCTCTCGGGCCCACAAAACGGGAACATTGCTCGATAAATATACATTATTCACTTCCTCAGTGTCTTTAAAGTTCCAGAAAGGCAATAATGCCATCGCAATACATTAAGTTTAATGTAAAAGTTATTTTTAATACATTTAAAGTCCACTGTACCTTCATATCTTTCTTCATCTGTTTTACTATATATAAGTTTGGAAGACCAGGTTCCGCTTCC
The DNA here is from genome assembly GCA_030248225.1 of Trileptium ribeirensis. Lineage (NCBI taxonomy): Eukaryota > Metazoa > Nematoda > Enoplea > Enoplida > Thoracostomopsidae > Trileptium > Trileptium ribeirensis. Next base: position 3,927 of record JASANE010010377.1, read on the forward strand.
AGTTCCGGAAGTTATTATTATTATTATATAAGTTTAAATGAACGATTCCGGTTGCTGGTTCCGGGTATTCCCTGATATATATACATAGGCAGCGAGTAACGGGCATGCCGGCATCTACAACTTGGGTCATTTGACATACCAGCTTCCAAACAGTATGTAGTCGATGCACGCAACTTAATGTGAATGCTTTATTATAACACTTCGCTCAGCAGATCAAAGGAAGAAAGCACCAAACGCCGTACCTGCAACGAAATTTCGCAGCTGAAATAACATATATTAAAAAATTACCTAGAAACGTATCGCGTTAAATACAAAAACAACAAAAATTTAGTAAAATGTAGTTTTCAATTTATTATTGAGTAAATTCATTCTAGGATAGATCATCCTGTTGCCTAGTTGTAATATACAATTAAACACAATTTTTGCTGCAACACCTGTAACTCGAGAACTGATCGGCGTAATTTCCTAAAATTTGTACCACTGAATGCGACCAAAGGATGGCACATGCAAGGAAAAATATTTGTCTGAATATATCTCTTTTTGTTTGCATGCAGGGGTTGAACAAACCCATGATTTCGGGCCATAATCACTTCATATCAAGACGTTATCGTTTATAATCTAGGAATGGGTAAATATAGATATATAGACACACTTGGGCATAAGAGATAAAACATTGCGTAAGCAGACTCATGCTACTCGGCCTATTGCGTCGCCCAAACTCAAAGATGATCAAAAATCACGTGCAACCTTCAGAATAAACCAGACCAATCTGATAATATCCAATTTTGGAGCAAAATTAACAACAACATATTTTCTAGATAGTTCCTTGCGTAAATTGTAATACTCCCTGCATCCCATAACAAAATAAGCGATAGATTTTGACACTGTAGTTAAGCTGATGGTGTCTGATACACATAATCTATTTCATTACATAGTATATGTATAAACCGTATATCACTCGAGGTGTGGTCTAGACCATTGGGGAACAAAATGCCTGCATGTGCGGTTCTATATAATGTAAACGCCGCGTTATAGCTTGGAATAAATATCAAAACATAGAAAATCTTGTTTTGAACATCTGTTGACTCCTTTCGTATTTGTAGCCAGATCCCTAGCCAATTTTGCTGCGACGATGCTTGATCCAAGAAGTGATTTGTAAAATTGAATCACCCCACCGAGCTATGCTTTTAAACCTTAATTTTGAATTTAAATTTGATATTAAACATAAATTTGAAATTCGCGTCGGCTGGGTAAGAATTTGAACAGGAAATCATTGGAAACACGAAAAAACAAAGCAATGTTCACAATTTATGAGATTCTATTCTAGAGGAATACAAAAATTTTCGAAAATTTATAAACCGTTGGTTATTGAGCACGACACAGGCATAAAAAAATAAAATATTCTATTCCATTAAAAGCTATTTGTGGAAAAATATGCTCTATACGTTGGCTTTCAATAATATATGACATAATTTACATAGTGCATAACTTGACAATTATTTATTAATATATATTCCGTAATTAATTACGGCAGCTCCGAAAATCTGTTGCAGCACGAATACAAGTTTTACTGGTCTCTTAATTTGATGCATCAATAATGCATCCATCGCATTAATTTGAGTGACGCTCTTTTGAATTTGCATTCCAAATGGACCAAGTGTAGATGCTAGAAAGCAAGTTACACACAGCATATAGGGTCGTGCTACCGCCTACAAATAGGGGAAACTGACATGCCACGATCAACAAATTGTTGTAAGTGTTATGCCACTTGCACCAGTTTAGATGGTGGTGTAACGTTAGTTACAAACAGCGAGTAAGTGGTTTAACAGTATCTAAAAACTTAGATGCATTTCACATGTAATCTTCCAAAGGGCGTGTACTCGACGCACGCAAATTATTATGAATTCTGCATTAGTGACTTCTCAAAAGTGCGTGCCATCGCATTTTCGGCACCTACTGGCAAAAAAACCGATGCCGCGCTCGGGACCTCCTGACAAGGTATGCCCCCTGGCGAAATTTTTGGCGTCCACCGCGCAAAAACACTCCCAAAGACGAAAAAAACTTGACAATTTTTCAAACCCTATCTGAAGTTACAATTTTGATCACTTTCAGCAAAAACTTGGTTGATCAGTTGGTTTATCCTCAAAAAAGACGATTTTGTACCGTTTATGATGCCACATATCAACAATGCTTGTATCGATTGTCGCTAAAAAAATTTAAACATTAAAAAGTTTTATATTTCATTTTTCCTTTGGCAAAATGCCCCCTGGTAAAATCGGGGCGCCCCTTAGTTCGGAAGCAGCCATCCCGTTTCAAGCCCTTGACATGATTTTCAGCGGAATGGAGAGCCCAGTACGAAAAATGTGTATTTTCGACAGGACGCACTTCATTTTAGGCTCTAACTCCTAGGTTTTTGTCATATATGGTCAATACATAAGGTGTAATGTTGACTTTTATTATAACCGTTTCTGTTAGGACGATCATTTTTGGTGTCACCTCAAAATTTACCTGATGGGCGGGTTGACGCTGGGAGAAGACAAAATTTACGTATGGGGCATGTCGTGGGAAACGCCACTGAAATTCCGAGGAGGGCTCTCTCCTCTCTGTGAAGAGGCTAGCTGTTGTATGGTCTATACGAAGTTAATGCAGTGTGAAGAAAATTGTAATGCTATATAATTTCACGTATGTACAAATGCGATTGCAACAGCCATTTCTTGAAAAACCCGCTAATTGTTTCGCAGCCACAACACCAGGTGCTTGCCCCCTAAAATTGAAACAGTTGTACTTTTGAACAATTTTCGCAAAGAAATTTCGCATTAGAAATTTCGACTTTTAGATTTGAAGGAGGCACAATTCCGATAATTCCCTCATATATTCAGTACCCGTCGCATTTTCTAACATACGTTCTTGCTTACGAAAACCTACTATTTCTGCCGTTACTTATTTTATTTTATCATCACGCTCATTCATATTCCGAACCGCAAGTTCGCGCGATGATGTGGTCGATTTGGTTTATCACCCAGACAATTTGTGGTTGATAAGTCTTTCTTGCATGCAGTCTTTCTTTTTATAGTATCGGATGCCCCGACACTAAATATCTCTTGACGATGTATTACATACCGAGGGGGGCAGTAGAAAAAAATTGAATTAGAGCAAGGTTAGAACCTAACTGATTGACTGTTACATTACACCTGTCTCAGTTGATTGTTTCCGGACTATATGAACAATACTGAGACTGACGTTATACGGTCTCGTGCTGTTAAGCAAAATACCACCACATTGACATTAAGTCGCCCAATATAACTATAGGAATTTTTCGCTCTGTGCACCTTTAATTAATAATACTAATGTTGTAAATGTAAACTTACCATTCTTCGGATATAAATTATTTTGACCAAATAGCATTCTGAAATATACCTTAGTTGCTGACCGCATAACAGCTTCTTGTTTCGCGAATATTAGTGAATATGTGGCAGTTGCATACGGAATAGCAATTCCATTTGAGATACTTGGATCGGTCAAACGTAAATACCAATGTATTAAGCGTTATACAGCTCAATTTCGCCTTCCGTATGACACCAGTCAATGGTAAGCGACGATAAGTGTTTCGATGGCGGAATGGTGCGAACAGGTAACAGCTGCAGTTTTGATCCGGTATTAAAAACACAAACGAGATCAGGATCACAACTTTGAGCAAAGCGCGCTGTATTTAAATACAGACCGCGGCCGATTTCGTTTGCTCCAAATTCAGGATGGTAATCGAATATCGGCAAGGCATACAGCCGTATTTTGACAAATAGCGCCTCAAGATCCTAAAACAAAAAATTTTATCAATATACATTTTAATATTTTATCAATATATATTTTAACATCAATATTATTTTAATATTTAATATACATTTTAATATTTTAATATAAAAATATTATATTTTAATATACATAATTTTAATATATATTTTATCAATATACATTTTAATATTATAATCTACGATTATATCAGAGGTGATGTGTAGAAGCATAATAGGCCACCAATGACTTCACTACTACTAGTGCACGAGTCCACTTTATGTGCGTACACCAAGATTGTTATTTTGTCAATCCCACGAATTGATTCGCGCAGTATCTTGTTCCAATTTCTGCCATAGGTATTCGCGTTTTTTTTTGAATACGAACAGGTGCTTGATGTACGGATGAAATTTGCGCTGTTATCTTTTCATCCGACGCTCAAAATAAATTTGGGGATCGGATGAAATTTGCGCTTCTTATCTTTTCATCCGAACGCCCAAATAAATTTGGGGATCCAACCGCCCCGTCCACAACACTTGTGAGAATCCAACATACTCGTCACAAAACTTGCAGGGGCCCAACTAACACCTCACCAAAACCACAGTCGTTCATTTTGTTTTGACCGCCCTTAGAAACTTAATGTTAAAAATTCTTGTGACATTGACATTATTAAGGTGCCGAATAAGTGTCAGACTCCCCTACTTAATATCATACATGCTCTCATAGGAGAAGGTTGAGGATTAGACACCCTTCGGTGTGAATCCCTTGCCCCCGAAGAATTTAAAAAAACCGGCAAAAATTGGGTAAAAATTAAGCCTCTAACAATTTCGAAAATTTATCCCGTGGGGTAGCACCACCGGCCCCCTCCACAGCTGACCTCGCACGGAGAGGTTGAAAGCCTCCTCTCATCCCCTTTGACGCAGAGACTGTCCCACGAGCACGTATGCTTAATATGAACTTTTGATCTAAACCTAAACGAGATTAATGAGTGATAACGAATCCAACCGTTTATATACGTCACATCTACAAGTTATGAACATAATTCTCATTTATACATCTTTTAGAGAAGTTGCAGCATTACAGATAGGATGCCTAGGCAATAGCTAACAGAAGCTACATAACACAGGGTTATATAAAATTCTGCGTTGGACAAAGAATATCTCCGTCCGATGGCTTCGCCAAGCTATCCAAAAGGACATATGGGGGTACACACTGATGTCGTATTGAAATGAGTTAACGGATAGTATTAGGGAGGCGGATTCTCCCAGCTGAGTTAGGGGACAATGAGGACGTATGTAACTGTAAAAACAGTCAAATTAATAAATATAAATTTTTGGTCTAGCAGAAAAATCTTTGAATTTGTTAAAGTAACGGAAAATTCGCATATTTTTGGCAAGAATAGATAAAATTCGCTAATTTTTAGGTGTGTACAAAAGTACCTAGGAGATCATCAGGGCATGACTTGAGAGAAGCCAACATTTATATACCTACGGGGCACAAGACCGACTTACCTGGTGAAAAATTAAACCATCCCTGGAGGCCCCAGGCTGCCTTACTTGAAGAAGCCAGCTGCAACACCTAATATTTCAGTCTGAAATGTTGTTCCACAGTTTCCTGTTGAACAAAAAGTGCGATTTTTACAAATGTAAACTAATCTTAGGCATCTTGTTAACTCTGCTCTAAAATCCTGACACATTTTTGCGAACCAGTTTTCGTGCAATACTCCTCAGTACTATAGCCTCACTTTATCTACAAACTCATTTCTGTAACCCCATTTGAGCAATCAACACAAAACTTAGCTCATCAGATATTTTGGCAACTGGCGTATATTGATAAATTTCGCGAAACCGGTTACGTGTAACCTTCCAAAGAATCTCGGCTCCCTTGTCCTTTTCTTCTGTTTGATATTTAACGTCCGGATGCAAACGTGACTGAAGATCGTCAGTGCTACTGCGAGGCAAGCCATGCCAGTCAACGTCAAAAGGACCTCCTAAAAATCATAAAACCATGTATAAATCGGTTCCCCCTATACCCATTCCTGCAGTTTTGGCCAGAAATAGGTAACATAATCGATTGAAATATCGATCAATACTTTTGAACTTGAGCTACCTTTTGGTGAAAACCGACAAAGTTAACTTGGTAACGAAAACTTGACTATATCAGCAACATCTAAAACTGTCGTGCCCAAAATGCTTCACAAGTGAATACGCAAATACAAAAACGTCAAGAACAACTCATTCTTTTAAAAATTAGCCAGCTAACACCATCACACCATTCCAAAATCTAAAAAATCCAGAACACATACCATCTAAACCCTTATATTGTTAGATTTTGAATTTCCACGACAGCTGAAGTACGATGCCAATTTACGTTCCAGTATATATGTAATCACACTCCAAAGTATATATATACCCAAAACCTGTACGGTTCACATGTAATTTATCTTTTCTAAAATTTCTTTTAGTGGATACGCCCAAGCCGAAGAAGGAAGTCATTGGGTCGGACCAGTCACAACAGAAGTTCCGACTTCCTTCGAAGGACCTTTCAAATCACTGTGTGGCCTATACTGAATTGTTTCTGATGTTCTTTGTTGCCGAACCAAGTGGGGAATTGAAGAACACCGTTGTTTGAGGAAAATCGCTCGAAACATTTAGCAACTGAACCTGATCCCCATCAGGATGGCATTGTTTGACCGGTGTTTGTGATATTCAATCCGCAATTCACCACTGATTCTCTTCGGGTGCCATGTGATGGGCAACGTCTCTATCAGTCCCACTGCTGACGGCAATTATGGTCCCGTCTACTACCAACTTTACTTGACGACATTGACTATCCCAGTAGTAGCTCTATCAAGATTGCGCGTCGTCATGTAGATCAAACCATAGGTACACCTACGCCTTGAGCCATGCACAGCCAATCAGCTCTCGATAGCATACGTCGATATGCTATATGTGGATATCACACATTACCGCACAAGTTGGAACAAAACTAATACCAGTATTGAGTTTCCCCATGCCAGAAAACCCTCAAGTGAAACTTTTAAAATTTTGGGATCCAAAAAAAACAGTTAAGGCACAGTACCTCAAACCCCATAACTCTAGAACCTAAGCCGTAATCGACAATCAAAAAAGATATATCGGCATTTATCATTTTTTACTATGAAATAAAACCAAGCAGAGAAAACAATTTGAAAGTTAAGATAGAAATAACCTTGCATTCGTGAAGGGTACTACAATGAGGTAAAAAACTTTATTTTACACACTGACCCTTAGCCATGGAGACCAATAACCCGTCCCCGTGGAACCATGGGGCGCAGGGGAGCAAACCCAACACCGGCAATGAGTTTCCCCATGCCCGAAAACCGGCAAGTGAAACTTATTATCAGCCGCCCAAGAGCGTTAAAACAAATTTTCGCATTTTGGGTAGAGCAACCATTGGGGCACCTCACCTCAAACGCCATAACTATAGAACCGGAGCCGTAATAGAAAAGCAAAAAAGAGGAATCGGCATTTATATATCATTTTACAATGAAATAGACCAAGCACCAGAAAAGAATTCGAAAGTTAAGATAAAAATAACCTAGCTTCCGTGAAGGGTACTAAAATGATGTAAAAAAAGCCCTAATTTTGACCTCTGACCTGGAACCATGGGACGTCACACCCCTGTACCCATGGGTCACAGAGCGAAAGCAACACCGGCAATGAGTTTCCCATGCGCTAAAACCCCATAGTGAAAATTTTCAGGCCGCCCAAGACGTCGGAACAAAATTTCAAATTTTGGGTCGAGGAACCATTGGGGCGCCATGCTCCAAACCCAGTCATAATTGTAGAAATGGAGCCGTAATCGAAACTCAAAAAAGAGTAATCGGCATTTATCAGTTTTCTAAAAAATAAAAACAAACAGAGCAAAAAATTCGAAAGTTAAGATAAAAATAACCTTGCGTCCGTGAAGGGTACTTAAACCCAATCTTTTCCGCTCTGACCCCAACAAAGTGGGCGTCATCCCCGTACCCATTGAACCATGGAGTGTCCGAGCAAAACCGGCACCGCCAATGAGTTTCCCATGCCCGAAAACCCCCAGGTAAAACTTAGCAGCCGCCCAAGACGTCAGAACAAATTTTCAAATTTTGGGTAAAGGAACCATTGTGGCGCCATACTCACGTACCTCAAACGCCATAAATCCAGAACCGGAACTTTAATCGAAGAACAAAAATAAAGGCGTCGGCATTTCTAATTCTACTATGAAACAAAATCATCCAGAGAAAAAATTTGATAGTTAACATAAAAATAACATTGCTTCCGTGAAAGATACTAAAATGGGGCCAAAAAACGGCGATTTTGACCCCTGACTTACCGGAACCAGACCCCCCCAAATCAAAAACGCTTGGGGATGTACACGGTAAATCAACCGATTCAAACGAGCCCAAGATCATGAAAATCGGTTAAGGAATTGTCGAGTTATGGCCGATCACACACACCACACGGAATTTAAAAGATTTCACCCCAGCAACACACAGTCTCCACTACGTTTCACTACGTTCTGAAGATTTCACCCCTGCAACACACAATCTCCACTACGTTTCACTACGTTCTGATAAATGTACCAAAGCCGAGTTGGATACTATTTGGACAAAAAATTTCGCTATAATCCCAATTGTTGCTTGGTAGATTAGTTATTGCGTTCAATAACACAAATCAATACTAATTCACTGATTACGTCAAACATCGCAGTAAGCAACCATATAGCACCATCTGTTAATATATATTTAAAGTAAACCAGTGTTATAAGAAAACGCATATCATTTCTGAAATTATAACATAAATACTAAAGCGAAATTATGAAAAACTTATGCTATTCGTAGCTTAAATTTTCTATCTCTCCATATGCACATCGAATCATCTTAGAACACAAGATTAAAAGAGTATACAGTATATATATATAACTAGTAGGTCAAGCAAAAGAACGCAAACCGATAGTGGCTACTCTACGCAGCGTGATGCAGTTTACACATCAGGATTGGGAACATATTTTTAACATGTATACCCAGGGATCTTTTTCAAAATGAACCCTGGCCCCACCTTAAACGCTTTGTCTAGACTTACAATTTTTTTGCTAGACAATTTCACGAAATTCTACACAATAAAGAACAGTAATTACGAAGCGCAATTTGGCATTGCTACATATTTACACATATATAAATTATTCTCTGCCTGACCCAAGCCAGGGTAAACGATGAGAGCCATCCTAGAAACCAGCAGCAAGCAACTATATACAGATGTAACCACAAACGGCTGAAAGCCTGTACTTTGTAATAGTTTATTAGCAGACCCTGTGTCTCCGAAGCCGAAACTGCCCTGGGTGCAACGAAAAATTTTTGGGTTCACGTAAAAGTATTTGGGACCCACCTGTGGCCCCAAAAATCCTTGTGTATACCTAAACGCCAGGGAGTAACCGGAATTCTGGTTCCGGTTCCGGTTCCGGCGAAAATCGTGTTCCGGTTCCGGTTCCGGCAAAGGGCAAAAACCATACCGGAACCGGAATTCCGGTTTAAAAATTTTGTTTGAAATTTTCCACGTTTTTTTCTTCATCGTGTAATCCAAACATATGTAACATATATTATACAATGATCAAGCTATACAACCAAGCAAAAGAAAAGATTAACTAACCAATTTGCCGTGTGAAACGTAAGTAAGGCACATAATTAGAGCAGGAATTTTTCATAATAACCTGCAGGAGTTTGTTAAATCAAAGCCAGGTCGATGCTTGTAGCATCTATTTTACACATCCAGAAGTCTGTGGGATACGTTTGAATTAAACCGGTCCAACTCGGTAACAGAGCATGGCTTACGCAGAAGTACTTAGGGTAAGTTTCCTACAGAAGAACATGTAACAAACGTGTGTGTATTAAAGGGAGGCGACTGGAGACAGAGCGAAAGTATGTATTCTACGGTCCAAGCTTTGTAAGCACATTCGATTTGACGCAGTATACGCAATGGTGTATAGTGGAAGACAATTTTTGCCGTCGGTCCAAAAACCGATATATTTGATCGATAAATAAACATTATTAGCTTCCTCAGTCCCTTTAAAGTTTCAGAAAGGCAATAATACCATCGCAATACATAAAGTTTAATGTAAAAGTTATTTTTAATGCATTTTAAATCTACTATATCTTCATTTCTTCCATCATCTGTTTTACTATATTTAAATTTCGAAGACCAGGTTCCCGGTTCCGGTTCCGGATCCGGTTTAAATGGACGGTTCCGGTTGGTGGTTCCGGTTCCGGTTGCTGGTTCCGGTTATTCCCTGCTAAACGCCTCCAAAACTTAAAACCATTTTTTACGCTGTAGGCTCTAATGTATAGCAAATGCCGTCGCGTTCATCGTATTCAGCAAACCCGAAATATACAAATACATTCAGAACTTATATGTGAAAAAATTGTAAAACTGCTAATTAAATGCTTTTGTTTGAAAGTGCACGTTTTTAGGAATCCTGAAGCGGCTAATAGAGGTACCGTTACAGCTATTTTGTACAAAAAACCGTGTTTATAGTGTCTTGGTTGCTTAAAGCATAGTTCGTGGAGTTTTCATAATTAGAATTCGTAGGAGTAAATCCTGTTTTTGGCGTGACTACTGTAACTCATCTCGAAAACTTCTCAAAAAGGAAAATATTCAAACAATTGATGGTCTGTCTAATTTTTAGTGGAAGTCAAAGCTGGAAAGACACTATAAACACGGTTTTTTGTACAAAATAGCTGTAACGGTACCTCTATTAGCCGCTTCAGGATTCCTAAAACGTGCACTTTCAAACAAAAGCATTTAATTAGCAGTTTTACAATTTTTTCACATATAAGTTCTGAATGTATTTGTATATTTCGGGTTTGCTGAATACGATGAACGCGACGGCATTTGCTATACATTAGAGCCTACAGCGTAAAAAATGGTTTTAAGTTTTGGAGGCGTTTAGCAGGGAATAACCGGAACCGAAATTTACCGGAACCGGAACCAGCAACCGGAACCGTCCATTTAAACCGGATCCGGAACCGGAACCGGAACCTGGTCTTCGAAATTTATATATAGTAAAACAGATGATGGAAGAAATGAAGATATAGTAGATTTAAAATGCATTAAAAATAACTTTTACATTAAACTTAATGTATTGCGATGGTATTATTGCCTTTCTGAAACTTTAAAGAGACTGAGGAAGCTAATAATGTTTATTTATCGATCAAATATGTCGGTTTTTGGACATTCAGAGCAAAAAATGTCTTCCACTATACACCATTGCGTATACTGCGTCAAATCGAATGTGCTTACAAAGCTTGGACCGTAGAATACATACTTTCGCTCTGTCTCCAGTCGCCTCCCTTTAATACACACACGTTTGTTACATGTTCTTCTGTAGGAAACTTACCCTATGTACTTCTGCGTAAGCCATGCTCTGTTACCGAGTTGGACCGGTTTAATTAAAACGTATCCCACAGACTTCTGGATGTGTAAAATAGATGCTACAAGCATCGACCTGGCTTTGATTTAACAAACTCCTGCAGGTTATTATGAAAAATTCCTGCTCTAATTATGTGCCTTACTTACGTTTCACACGGCAAATTGGTTAGTTAATCTTTTCTTTTGCTTGGTTGTATAGCTTGATCATTGTATAATATATGTTACATATGTTTGGATTACACGATGAAGAAAAAAACGTGGAAAATTTCAAACAAAATTTTTAAACCGGAATTCCGGTTCCGGTATGGTTTTTGCCCTTTGCCGGAACCGGAACCGGAACACGATTTTCGCCGGAACCGGAACCGGAACCAGAATTCCGGTTACTCCCTGGCGTTTATGTATACACAAGGATTTTTGGGGCCACAGGTGGGTCCCAAATACTTTTACGTGAACCCAAAAATTTTTCGTTGCACCCAGGGCAGTTTCGGCTTCGGAGACACAGGGTCTGCTAATAAACTATTACAAAGTACAGGCTTTCAGCCGTTTGTGGTTACATCTGTATATAGTTGCTTGCTGCTGGTTTCTAGGATGGCTCTCATCGTTTACCCTGGCTTGGGTCAGGCAGAGAATAATTTATATATGTGTAAATATGTAGCAATGCCAAATTGCGCTTCGTAATTACTGTTCTTTATTGTGTAGAATTTCGTGAAATTGTCTAGCAAAAAAATTGTAAGTCTAGACAAAGCGTTTAAGGTGGGGCCAGGGTTCATTTTGAAAAAGATCCCTGGGTATACATGTTAAAAATATGTTCCCAATCCTGATGTGTAAACTGCATCACGCTGCGTAGAGTAGCCACTATCGGTTTGCGTTCTTTTGTCTGACCTACTAGTTATATATATATACTGTATACTCTTTTAATCTTGTGTTCTAAGATGATTCGATGTGCATATGGAGAGATAGAAAATTTAAGCTACGAATAGCATAAAATTTTCATAATTTCGCTTTAGTATTTATGTTATAATTTCAGAAATGATATGCGTTTTCTTATAACACTGGTTTACTTTAAATATATATTAACAAATGGTGCTAGATGGTCGCTTACTGCGATGTTTGACGTAATCAGTGAATTAGATTGATTTGTGTTATTGAACGCAATAACTAATCTACCAAGCAACAATTGGGATTATAGCGAAATTTTTTGTCCAAATAGTATCCAACTCGGCTTTGGTACATTTATCAGAACGTAGTGAAACGTAGTGGAGATTGTGTGTTGCAGGGGTGAAATCTTCAGAACGTAGTGAAACGTAGTGGAGACTGTGTGTTGCTGGGGTGAAATCTTTTAAATTCCGTGTGCGTGTGTGTGATCGGCCATAACTCGAGAATTCCTTAACCGATTTTCATGATCTTGGGCTCATTCGAACCGGTCGATTTACCGTGTACATCCCCAAGCGTTTTTGATTTGGGGTCTGGTTCCGGGGTCAGGGGTCAAAATGCGGTTTTTTGGCCCCATTTTAGTATCTTTCACGGAAGCAATGTTATTTTTATGTTAACTATCAAATTTTTTCTCTGGATGATTTTGTTTCATAGTAGAATGATAAATGCCGACGCCTTTATTTTTGTTCTTCGATTAAAGTTCCGGTTCTGGATTTATGGGGTTTGAGGTACGTGAGTATGGCGCCACAATGGTTCCTCGACCCAAAATTTGAAAATTTGTTCTGACGTCTTGGGCGGCTGCTAAGTTTTACCTGGGGGTTTTCGGGCATGGGAAACTCATTGGCGGTGCCGGTTTTGCTCTGCAACCCATGGTTCAATGGGTACGGGGGTATGACGCCCCATTGTTGGGGTCAGAGGTAAAAATTGGGTTTAAGTACCCTTCACGGACGCAAGGTTATTTTTATCTTAACTTTCGAATTTTTTGCTCTGTTTGGTTTTATTTTATAGTAAACTGATAAATGCCGATGACTCTTTTTTGAGTTTCGATTACGGCTCCATTTCTACAGTTATGGGGTTTGAAGTATGGTGCCCCAATGGTTCCTCGACCCAAAATTTGAAATTTTGTTCCGACGTCTTGGGCGGCTGAAAAGTTTCACTATGGGGTTTTAGCGCATGGGAAACTCATTGCCGGTGTTGCTTTTGCTCTGTGACCCATGGGTACAGGGGTGTGACGTCCCATGGTTCCAGGTCAGAGGTCAAAATTAGGGCTTTTTTTACATCATTTTAGTACCCTTCACGGAAGCTAGGTTATTTTTATCTTAACTTTCGAATTCTTTTCTGTGCTTGGTCTATTTCATAGTAAAATGATATATAAATGCCGATGCCTCTTTTTTGTTTTTCGATTACGGCTCCGGTTCTATAGTTATGGCGTTTGAGGTGAGGTGCCCCAATGGTTGCTCGACCCAAAATGCGAAAATTTGTTTTAACGTCTTGGGCGGCTGATAATAAGTTTCACTTGCCGGTTTTCGGGCATGGGAAACTCATTGCCGGTGTTGGGTTTGCTCTGTGACCCATGGTTCCATGGGTACGGGGTATTGGGCCCCATGGCTAAGGGTCAGTGTGTAAAATAAAGTTTTTTACCTCATTGTAGTACCCTTCACGAATGCAAGGTTATTTCTATCTTAACTTTCAAATTGTTTTCTCTGCTTGGTTTTATTTCATAGTAAAATGATAAATGCCGATATATCTTTTTTGATTGTCGATTACGGCTTAGGTTCTAGAGTTATGGGGTTTGAGGTATGGTGCCCTAATGGTTCCCCGACCCAAAATTTTAAAAGTTTCACTTGAGGGTTTTCTGGCATGGGAAACTCAATACTGGTATTAGTTTTGTTCCAACTTGTGCGGTAATGTGTGATATCCACATATAGCATATCGACGTATGCTATCGAGAGCTGATTGGCTGTGCATGCTGAAGGCGTAGGTGTACCTATGGTTCACCACGTTACGCAATCTTGATAGAGCTACTACTGGGATAGTCAATGTCGTCAAGTAAAGTTGGTAGTAGACGGGACCATAATTGCCGTCAGCAGTGGGACTGATAGAGACGTTGCCCATCACATGGCACCCGAAGAGAATCAGTGGTGAATTGCGGATTGAATATCACAAACACCGGCTCAACAATGTCATCCTGACTGGGATCAGGTTCAGTTGCTAAATGTTTCGAGCGATTTTCCTCAAACAACGGTGTTCTTCAATTCCCCACTTGGTTCGGCAACAAAGAACATCAGAAACAATTCAGTATAGGCCACACAGTGATTTGAAAGGTCCTTCGAAGGAAGTCGGAACTTCTGTTGTGACTGGTCCGACCCAATGACTTCCTTCTTCGGCTTGGGCGTATCCACTAAAAGAAATTTTAGAAAGATAAATTACATGTGAACCGTACAGGTTTTGGGTATATATATACTTTGGAGTGTGATTACATATATACTGGAACTTAAATTGGCATCGTACTTCAGCTGTCGTGGAAATTCAAAATCTAACACAATAAGGGTTTAGATGGTATGTGTTCTGGATTTTTTAGATTTTGGAATGGTGTGATGGTGTTAGCTGGCTAATTTTTAAAAGAATGAGTTGTTCTTGACGTTTTTGTATTTGCGTATTCACTTGTGAAGCATTTTGGGCACGACAGTTTTAGATGTTGCTGATATAGTCAAGTTTTCGTTACCAAGTTAACTTTGTCGGTTTTCACCAAAAGGTAGCTCAAGTTCAAAAGTATTGATCGATATTTCAATCGATTATGTTACCTATTTCTGGCCAAAACTGCAGGAATGGGTATAGGGGGAACCGATTTATACATGGTTTTATGATTTTTAGGAGGTCCTTTTGACGTTGACTGGCATGGCTTGCCTCGCAGTAGCATTGACGATCTTCAGTCACGTTTGCATCCGGACGTTAAATATCAAACAGAAGAAAAGGACAAGGGAGCCGAGATTCTTTGGAAGGTTACACGTAACCGGTTTCGCGAAATTTATCAATATACGCCAGTTGCCAAAATATCTGATGAGCTAAGTTTTGTGTTGATTGCTCAAATGGGGTTACAGAAATGAGTTTGTAGATAAAGTGAGGCTATAGTACTGAGGAGTATTGCACTTAAACTGGTTCGCAAAATGTGTCAGGATTTTAGAGCAGAGTTAACAAGATGCCTAAGATTAGTTTACATTTGTAAAAATCGCACACTTTGTTCAACAGGAAACTGTGGAACAACATTTCAGACTGAAATATTAGGTGTTGCAGCTGGCTTCTTCAAGTAAGGGAGCCTGGGGCCTCCAGGTATGTCGACCTCCACCAAGTAGCTCGGTCTGTGCCCCGTAGGTATATAAATGTTGGCTTCTCTCAAGTCATGCCCTGATGATCTCCTAGGTACTTTTGTACACACCTAAAAATTAGCGAATTTTATCTATTCTTGCCAAAAATATGCGAATTTTCCGTTACTTTGACAAATTCAAAGATTTTTCTGCTAGACCAAAAATTTATATTTATTAATTTGACTGTTTTTACAGTTACATACGTCCTCATTGTCCCCTAACTCAGCTGGGAGAATCCGCCTCCCTAATACTATCGGTTAACTCATTTCAATGACACTGAGGTGTACCCCCATATGTCCTTTTGGATAGCTTGGCGAAGCCATCGGACGGAGATATTCTTTGTCCAACGCAGAATTTTATATAACCCTGTGTTATGTAGCTTCTGTTAGCTATTGCCTAGGCATCCTATGTGTAATGCTGCAACTTCTCTAAAAGATGTATAAATGAGAATTATGTTCATAACTTGTAGATGTGACGTATATAAACGGTTGGATTCGTTATCACTCATTAATCTCGTTTAGGTTTAGATCAAAAGTTCATATTAAGCATACGTGCTCGTGGGACAGTCTCTGCGTCGAAGGGGGATGAGAGGAGGCTTTCAGCCTCTTCGTGCGAGGTCAGCTGTGGAGGGGGCCGGTGGTGCTACCCCACGGGATAAATTTTCGAAATTGTTAGAGGCTTAATTTTTACCCAATTTTTGCCGGTTTTTTTAAATTCTCCGGGGGCAAGGGTTCACACCGAAGGGTGTCTAATCCTCAACCTTCTCCTATGAGAGCATGTATGATATTAAGAGGGGAGTCTGACACTTATTCGGCACCTTAATAATGTCAATGTCACAAGAATTTTTAACATTAAGTTTCTAAGGGCGGTCAAAACAAAATGAACGACTGTGGTTTTGGTGAGGTGTTAGTTGGGCCCCTGCAGGTTTTGTGACGAGTATGTTGGATTCTCACAAGTGTTGTGGACAAGGAGCAGGTTGGATCCCCAAATTTATTTTGGGCGTCGGATGAAAAGATAAGAGCGCAAATTTCATCCGATCCCCAAATTTATTTTGGGCGTCGGATGAAAAGATAACAGCGCAAATTTCATCCGTACATCGCAGAGCCCTGTTCGTATTCAAAAAAAAAACGCGAATACCTATGGCAAAAATTGGAACTCGAATTTCTGCGCGAATCAATTCGTGGGATTGACAAAATAACAATCTTGGTGTACGCACATAAAGTGGACTCGTGCACTAGTAGTAGTGAAGTCATTGGTCACCTATATGCTTCTACACATCACCTCTGATATAATCGTAGATTATAATATTAAAATGTATATTGATAAAATATATATTAAAATTATGTATATTAAAATATAATATTTTATATTAAAATATTAAAATGTATATTAAATATTAAAATAATATTGATGTTAAAATATATATTGATAAAATATTAAAATGTATATTGATAAAATTTTTTGTTTTAGGATCTTGAGGCGCTATTTGTCAAAATACGGCTGTATGCCTTGCCGATATTCGATTACCATCCTGAATTTGGAGCAAACGAAATCGGCCGCGGTCTGTATTTAAATACAGCGCGCTTTGCTCAAAGTTGTGATCCTGATCTCGTTTGTGTTTTTAATACCGGATCAAAACTGCAGCTGTTACCTGTTCGCACCATTCCGCCATCGAAACACTTATCGTCGCTTACCATTGACTGGTGTCATACGAAAGGCGAAACTGAGCTGTATAACGCTCATGCATTGGTATTTACGTTTGACCGATCCGAGTATCTCAAATGGAATTGCTATACCGTATGCAACTGCCACGTATGCACTGATGTTGAACAAGAAGCTGTTATGCGGTCAGCAACTAAGGTATATTTCAGAATGCTATTTGGTCAAAATAATTTATATCCGAAGAATGGTAAGTTTCGTCGACATTATTAGTATTATTAATTAAAGGTGCACAGAGCGAAAAATTCCTATAGTTATATTGTGCGACTTAATGTCAATGTGGTGGTATTTTGCTTAACAGCACGAGACCGTATAACGTCAGTCTCAGTATTGTTCATATAGTCCGGAAACAATCAACTGAGACGGGTGTAATGTAACAGTCAATCGGTCAGTACTAACCTTGCTCTAATTCAATTTTTTTCTACTGCCCCCCTCGGTATGTAATACATAGTCAAGAGATATTTAGTGTGGGGCATCCGATACTATAAAAAGAAAGACTGCATGCAAGAAAGACTTATCAACCACAAATTGTCTGGGTGATAAACCAAATCGACCACATCATCGCGCGAACTTGCGGTTCGGAATATGAATGAGCGTGATGATAAAATAAAATAAGTAACGGCAGAAATAGTAGGTTTTCGTAAGCAAGAACGTATGTTCGAAATGCGACGGGTACTGAATATATGAGGGAATTATCGGAATTGTGCCTCCTTCAAATCTAAAAGTCGAAATTTCTAATGCGAAATTTCTTTCAAAAATTGTTTCAAAAGTACAGCTGTTTCAATTTTAGGGGGCAAGCACCGGGGTTGTGGCTGCGAAACAATTAGCGGGTTTTTCAAGAAATGGCTGTTGCAATCGCATTTGTACATACGTGAAATTATATAGCATTACAGATTTTACTTCACACTGCATTAACTTCGATAGACCATACAACAGCTAGCCTCTTCACAGAGAGGAGAGAGCCCCCCTCGGAATTTCAGTGGGTTTCCCACGACATGCCCCTACGTAAATTTTGTCTTCTCCCAGGTCAACCCGCCCATCAGGTAAATTTTGAGGTGACACCAAAAATGATCGTCCTAACAGAAACGGTTATAATAAAAGTCAATATTACACCTTATATCTTGACCATATATGACAAAAACCTAAGTAAAATGAAATGAAGTGCGTCCTGTCGAAATACACATTTTTAGTACTGGGCTCTCCATCCGCTGAAAATTATGTCAGGGGCTTGAAACGGGATGGCTGCTTCCGAACTGAGGGGCGCCCGATTTTACCAGGGGGCATTTTGCCAAAGGAAAAATGAAATATAAAACTTTTCAATGTTTAAATTTATTTAGCGACAATCGATACAAGCATTGTTAATATGTGGCATCATAAACGGTACAAAAACGTCTTTTTTGAGGATAAACCAACTGATCAACCAAGTTTTTGCTGAAAGTGATCAAAATTGTAACTTCAGATAGGGTTTGAAAAATTGTCAAGTTTTTTTGTCTTTGGGAGTGTTTTTGCGCGGTGGACGCCAAAAATTTCGCCAGGGGGGCATACCTTTGTCAGGAGGTCCCAAGCGGGGCATCGGTTTTTTGGCCAGTAGGTGCCGAAAATGCGATGGCACGCACTTTTGAGAAGTCACTAATGCAGAATTCATAATAATTTGCGTGCGTCGAGTACACGCCCTTTGGAAGATTACATGTGAAATGCATCTAAGTTTTAGATACTGTTAAACCACTTACTCGCTGTTTGTAACTAACGTTACACCACCATCTAAACTGGTGCAAGTGGCATAACACTTACAACAATTTGTTGATCGTGGCATGTCAGTTTCCCCTATTTGTAGGCGGTAGCACGACCCTATATGCTGTGTGTAACTTGCTTTCTAGCATCTACACTTGGTCCATTTGGCATGCAAATTCCAAAGAGCGTCACGCAAATTAATGCGATGGATGCATTATTGATGCATCAAAGTAAGAGACCAGTAAAACTTGTATTCGTGCTGCAACAGATTTTCGGAGCTGCCGTAATTAATTACGGAATATATATTAATAAATAATTGTCAAGTTATGCACTATGTAAATTATGTCATATATTATTGAAAGCCAACGTATAGAGCATATTTTCCACAAATAGCTTTTAATGGAATAGAATATTTTATTTTTTTATGCCTGTGTCGTGCTCAATAACCAACGGTTTATAAATTTTCGAAAATTTTTGTATTCCTCTAGAATAGAATCTCATAAATTGTGAACATTGCTTTGTTTTTTCGTGTTTCCAATGATTTCCTGTTCAAATTCTTACCCAGCCGACGCGAATTTCAAATTTATGTTTAATATCAAATTTAAATTCAAAATTAAGGTTTAAAAGCATAGCTCGGTGGGGTGATTAAATTTTACAAATCACTTCTTGGATCAAGCATCGTCGCAGCAAAATTGGCTAGGGATCTGGCTACAAATACGAAAGGAGTCAACAGATGTTCAAAACAAGATTTTCTATGTTTTGATATTTATTCCAAGCTATAACGCGGCGTTTACATTATATAGAACCGCACATGCAGGCATTTTGTTCCCCAATGGTCTAGACCACACCTCGAGTGATATACGGTTTATACATATACTATGTAATGAAATAGATTATGTGTATCAGACACCATCAGCTTAACTACAGTGTCAAAATCTATCGCTTATTTTGTTATGGGATGCAGGGAGTATTACAATTTACGCAAGGAACTATCTAGAAAATATGTTGTTGTTAATTTTGCTCCAAAATTGGATATTATCAGATTGGTCTGGTTTATTCTGAAGGTTGCACGTGATTTTTGATCATCTTTGAGTTTGGGCGACGCAATAGGCCGAGTAGCATGAGTCTGCTTACGCAATGTTTTATCTCTTATGCCCAAGTGTGTCTATATATCTATATTTACCCATTCCTAGATTATAAACGATAACGTCTTGATATGAAGTGATTATGGCCCGAAATCATGGGTTTGTTCAACCCCTGCATGCAAACAAAAAGAGATATATTCAGACAAATATTTTTCCTTGCATGTGCCATCCTTTGGTCGCATTCAGTGGTACAAATTTTAGGAAATTACGCCGATCAGTTCTCGAGTTACAGGTGTTGCAGCAAAAATTGTGTTTAATTGTATATTACAACTAGGCAACAGGATGATCTATCCTAGAATGAATTTACTCAATAATAAATTGAAAACTACATTTTACTAAATTTTTGTTGTTTTTGTATTTAACGCGATACGTTTCTAGGTAATTTTTTAATATATGTTATTTCAGCTGCGAAATTTCGTTGCAGGTACGGCGTTTGGTGCTTTCTTCCTTTGATCTGCTGAGCGAAGTGTTATAATAAAGCATTCACATTAAGTTGCGTGCATCGACTACATACTGTTTGGAAGCTGGTATGTCAAATGACCCAAGTTGTAGATGCCGGCATGCCCGTTACTCGCTGCCTATGTATATATATCAGGGAATACCCGGAACCAGCAACCGGAATCGTCCATTTAAACTTATATAATAATAATAATAATAATAACTTCCGGAACTGGAAGCGGAACCTGGTCTTCCAAACTTATATATAGTAAAACAGATGAAGAAAGATATGAAGGTACAGTGGACTTTAAATGTATTAAAAATAACTTTTACATTAAACTTAATGTATTGCGATGGCATTATTGCCTTTCTGGAACTTTAAAGACACTGAGGAAGTGAATAATGTATATTTATCGAGCAATGTTCCCGTTTTGTGGGCCCGAGAGCAAAAAATGTCTTCCACTATACACCCCGAGGAAGTGAATAATGTATATTTATCGAGCAATATTCCCGTTTTGGGGGCTCCAGAGCAAAAATGCCTTCCACTATACACCCATGCGATATTGTGTCAAACTGAGATGGCATGGAGCGTTGGATAAACACTTTCGCTCTGTCTCCAGTCGCCTCCCTTTATTTTATATACTTTTGTTACATGTTATTATGTAGGAAACTTGAAATTATGGGTTTATATGGTTCTAAGATAAAATAATAGAAATATACATGCTATAATTTTCTGATCAGTGTTACAGACACTGTTTAGGCTGGCGTTGGGGAACCAGTGCCGTCAGTTAGATGATAATGACGATAACTTTTTAATCAGAAATCTATAATGCGACGAACTATGATATTGCTCGCACAGGTTCAATAAATACAGTTCATTGCCAAGAACACAGTTTCTGGCTACGTTGCAGATAGCGTTACTTTATTTCAATGTAGACTGATTTACAAAGTTTATGGCTGACGCAATTAATGTTGGCCAAGCTTACGCTAAGTATTTCTACGTTATCCATATTCTTTTACCGAGTTGGACCGGATTAATTTGAACATACCCGCAGACTTCTGAATGTGTTAAAAAGTTTTACAAGCATTGACCTGGCTTTGTTTTGTTAAAAAATTCCGGCAGCTTAAGATAAAAAATTCCTGGTGAAATTATGTGCACTACTTAAGTTTCGCAAGGCCAATTGCTGAATATTTTGTTTTGCTTGGTTTCGTTGGAACTTGATCACAGTATATATATCATACATATATTTGGACCAAAGCTGGAGCAAAGATGTGGAAAATTTCTAGCATAAATTTTTAAACCGGAATTCCGGTTCCGGTATATTGTTTGCCCTTTGCCCGGAACCGCAACCGGAACAGGATTTTCGCCGGAACCAGACCCGGAATTCCTGTTACTCCCTAATATATATAACTTCTAAAAATACTAACTTGCATAATTTGTATATCGTGGCATTGCAGATGCACCAATTTGTCAATAATGGTGCAACTCTATCTACACACAGCGAGAAACTACAGTGTGCCTGCCTCCGTATAAATCCGGGAGATGAATTTAAATCGTTTTTACACACATTTAAATATATATAAAGGTGTTCGCGCATTTTAAGGAGCAATGCTTTACGATTCGAATATATTTACTTGCTTAAACGGTCCGTGTCTCAGCTTTCATACAATCTCCGGGAAAATAAAAACCATAATTTCCATGAATCTGCGGGAAAATCCGAAAAACTTGCGATCAAAAACGCTCTGGCACCCTGGAACTAGCGTGACCGTGCCTACAACAATATGCATTTTGGCGTGTCAGGTTCTAAATATTACGTAGTTGATGCACGCAAATTAATATGAATTCTGAATAATGTTTATTGTAGTGCTAAATGCGTCGAGTATTACGTGTTACAGCTTGTCTCAATATAATTAAAGAAATAGTATGATAGTAGATCATAAACAAGGGTTTAAAAGTCGTAAAATTCAATATTTTTTTTAATTTAATTTGAATAACAAGTTGACCGTCTTGCGGTGCATTTTGACTGCTACTAGATTGTCATTGAAAATAGATGACATTGAGTACCTGGGGTTTGCGACTAACTTTGTGTATTTTTTTCATTGGTTACTAGGTGTACATAGGCATGCCCTTGAACGTTTTCCATTGTTTTGCCGAACACAGCGTTGTTTAAAAGCTTATAGAGATCTTCTCAAAATCACTTGTTGCTACTTTCCTCATCTCCGTGTTGAATGCGATGTATCGCTCCATCCACGCCCATTGAAAGAAGGAGACGACCCGGTGCACCTTTGTGAGTTTCATACCAAAACCGATGTATTGTTGGAGATTGCGAATGTGAACCGTGTAATGTTCTTTGTTCTTGAGGTTGGGAACCAACTTTGTGATCGCTGCATTTGATACTTTTAATGATTAATGTTCGTGCAATACAATGATAACATATTATCCGTGATTTTCATCCGCTAGGGTGCGAGGGGGTAGTCGTTGTGAATATCTTGGAGTCGCTCGGGGTAATTCAGATCGACCTGCAACACGTATCCTGTGTCACCATTGGTATCGACCGTATTCCAATCGATTGCATCAATATCTTCGTTTGACATCCATTTGAATGTATGACATGGTAACTTCTGCACCATCGACCAACCGTATAAATTGTTTGCGTCGAGGTACATAATGTATTTGTTGGGTTGGGTCTCACTATATCCATCGACGTATGGGTTATTCGCCTTTGAATATCGGTGGGAGATGACTGACACACCACCCCGTATACCGTCTTCGAAGAACGCCTACATATCTGCATCGCTGATCAAGCCGAGCTTGACGCCGGTGTACTTGAGACATGCATCCCACGCGAAACTGGGAAGGGTGATTTAATGAATGGGGTCCAACTTTTATTTGTCGAGTGCGAATCTTCGAAAGTTCTCGAAAACATCGCACAATAATAAAACATCCGTCTTGAGATAAATATCGTGATATTCTCCGACGTTTTTAATCCTTATCTCCTTCCACACCGAATATGTGTATACATGTATGTAGTCATTATCATTGAGGTCACCACCGCTAAGCGATGAATAAAATGCTGATTGAGGAGCTAATTCCGTTTCATTGAATCGATGCACACTATCCATATAAACATACGGGTAAACCCCTTTGCGCAACATGAGTATCCACTTTGTCACCAAAAGTATTCCTCATCGCTACGAGTGCGTCAATATCTTGTTTCTTCAAATTGTCTGTGAGTTTGTAGAGACGAGGGAAGAAATTGAATTGTATCGATAAATCTAGTCTTCCCACCGACCTTCGTCCTCATCATCGGTGTCGTCATTGCCCAATATGAAATCACACCTTCCATCTCTTCACCCAACACTCATCGTTATCGTCTTCTTCACAATCTGCTTCACTCAAAATGAATGAGTTGCTGCTATCGTTGCCACTACAACTTTGTCGTTTCTTTGATTTGACCTTGATTGAGAATGTCATGTAGTCTTCCATCCTTTTCGCGATACATTCGATCTCGAGT
>JASANE010010378.1:0-11454 GCA_030248225.1 Trileptium ribeirensis
TGCTCATTGGTTCTAAATTAAGTACGTACAACTGTATATACGTGCCCTTTAAATCGATTGGTTCTAAATTATGTAGGTACAACTGTATAGTTGTGTCCTTTAAATCAGTTGGTTCTAAATTAAACGAAAATATACCAAAAAGCGAACAAAGTCCACATCTGAAAGATATTTTGATAAAATTTACTGTAAAGTTATAAACCTAAAAAGGATGCAGGTATTTTTTTATATTAAGTGTATGTAATTTGCGAAATTTAATTTCAACACATGGTATTTATAAACTGACGCCCGGATATGAAAATCTATAGATGTACGAAAGATTATGGGCTAAAAACATCGCAGGGAGACGCGCCCCCACCCTGCAGTATACCTGGGAGACGATCATATAGGTTGTCCTCCCGAAATATCTCAAGTTGGTCAATAACGAATGTATATTTAAAGGTATGTCTGGCGTCTACCCCAAAAATTTTACATGTTTATCAATTATTTATATATAGAGATATGTGCCTTGGGGACAGATATGTACATCAATCCCCCAGAAATTTAGCAAGTTGTTCATGTATATAAAAACTCACAGTAACCTGGGCCCCAGTAACCATGGGGTGCGGTACGTTACAACGCTAGAAAAAGGAACAGCTTAGAGCGGGGGTTTCGCAGGGCGGCAGCCCCCGACTTAGGCTTAGGCTTAGTGTATGTCTCATATAAAGACCTTGTCTTAGGCTAAGGCTAAGGCTTAGGCTTAGTATATCGAGTACGGCATGGCCTTCATTTTATTTCCGCCGCGCAGGGTTACTTTGGCCGTAACCAGCGTGCACATACCTGTACAACGGTTGCAAGATGTACTATGTCCCGTTTCCGTCAGAATTTTTTGATCGTTCCGCTGTCAGTCCCCCAGAATTTTTTAGCGTTTGCGAAGGATACAAAACTATAATTTTTGAAAAAAAGGTTTTGTGCTGCTGCTTTTCACAAGCATGCCGTTGCGAAACCAGATCATCATTCCGGCTAAAAGTGGTGCTTTTAAGCATTGTCTTTGTCACACCGATGACATAGCACCCACATCCGTGTGATGATTACATAGCTAATACTTTATAATACAATGTGTAATTATTTTTGGCTAAGCATTATATTTTTAACTACAGCTATGTTAGGATCTGAAAATTTTGTAAATATCCATCACAGTTACAAAAATAAGGCGTTATATCAGAACACTGGAAATTTGCTTAACTTAGAGACCTATAATATTTACTTATTCTTAAACTGTTTTTGCATGGTTACGAACTATAAGGACGTCTTCACATTATCAGTGTCCGATCCGATCCTTTTAGGTCTTATTTGCACGTGTATTTTGTAGACAATTTGCCGCCTCCGTCCGATCCCATCCAATTCGAATCCGGTCCGACCAGATCAGTCACAAAATGCACAATTTTGTTCGGCCGAACCGGATGATGTAGAGTAAAAAATACATATACATAGATATGTATAATATTATTGGTATAGCACTTGGTATTATCGGATCGTCTCCGATCGGATGCAATGTAAACAGAAATCACATCAGATCTGATGCAATGTGAACAGAAATCGGATCGGAAGGGATGCAATGTGAACAGAAATCGGATCGGAAGGGATGCAATGTGAACAGAAATCGGATAATATTGGACACAATGTGAACAGAAATCGAATCAGATTGGATGCAATTTTAACAGAAATCGCATCAGATTGGATGCAATTTTAACAGAAATCGCATCAGATCAGATGCAATATTAACAGAAATAGCATCAGATCGGATGCAATGCGAACAGAAATCGCATCAGATCGGATGCAATGCGAACAGAAATCGCATCAGATCGGATGCAATGTGCATAGAAATCGCAGCAGATGATATGCAATGTGAACATAATAGTAACACATCCTATGCAATGTGAACACAAATCGCATCAGATATCGATCTTTGCCAGTTTAGAATAGGTGAATTTTTATTCAAAACATTTTTAAACAGTCTCTTTTTTATGCCAATGATACTGTTTACCCTTAAAATAAGCCACTCCGATAATCCAAGTCTTCTAAGTCCGCTACTAACCCGCTCTAAACCCAAATGAAGAAAAAGCCTCGGTACTTGGTTGTCATTTTAAAAAGTAACTTAAGCCGCTAGATTAGGGTGCCACGGGTTAAAGTTAAGGAACCATCACAGCCTTTAACGAACCGATTCGAATTGTGCACAAAATAGATATGTTATTAGTGCGGCAGGGTTGGACAAAACCGCATCGGATACATTGGCTATTCGTGCTATTTAACTCAAAACGGATAATTGAGGTAGAAAGTCACAAGCAATGCGTAGACTGAAATGCGGAAATACTAGCACACAACACAACGAATGCTTTCCAAAACTTATTCAGTTTAAAAAATAATCCCTTCAGTCGGCGAATTCTCAACGACTGTAATTTTTTGAAAACAAACATGGTAAAAAAAATTGAAGACTAGCTATGTAATAATATCGACTACATTAAGTGGCACAAGAGATAATTTCCGTTTGGATCGTCGGCGTGGTACCTTTTTTAGCTTAAAAATATTCAAAAGTAGTAAAAGGCTCAACTGAGAGACTATATCTGCTACAATATAATATATGAGGACACCATTCGTTTCTGTAAACATATTGATTTGATACAAAGAAATTGATATTTTCCAAAATATAGTGTGTGCCCTTAAGGCCCAAGTCGTAGTTAGGAATTCTTAAATTTTATCGGGTTAGCTGCTAATTTAAAGCTTTTTAGAAAGCTTAATTGTTCCTAAAACTCTCGGAATTCTATATCTTTGTTATAAAGTAAGAAGAAAACTGAAGTTATATCCTATCAAAACCAATGTATAACGCCAAATGATGTACATTAATAAAACAGAAATGCAAACAAAACACAAATTAAACAGATGTATTTTATCTCAATCAAAAAATACTGGGAGTTGTAACTGTAGAAGTTAAAAATATAATGCTTAGCCAAAAATAATTACACATTGTATTATAAAGTATTAGCTATGTAATCATCACACGGATGTGGGTGCTATGTCATCGGTGTGACAAAGACAATGCTTAAAAGCACCACTTTTAGCCGGAATGATGATCTGGTTTCGCAACGGCATGCTTGTGAAAAGCAGCAGCACAAAACCTTTTTTTCAAAAATTATAGTTTTGTATCCTTCGCAAACGCTAAAAAATTCTGGGGGAGCTGACAGCGGAACGATCAAGAGTTCTGACGGAAACGTGACATAGTACATCTTGCAACCGTTGTACAGGTATGTGCACGCTGGTTACGGCCAAAGTAACCCTGCGCGGCGGTAATAAAATGACGGCCATGCCGTACTCGATATACTAAGCCTAAGCCTTAGCCTTAGCCTAAGACAAGGTCTTTATATGAGACATACACTAAGCCTAAGCCTAAGTCGGGGGCTGCCGCCCTGCGAAACCCCCGCTCTAAGCTGTTCCTTTTTCTAGCGTTGTAACGTACCGCACCCCATGGTTACTGGGGCCCAGGTTACTGTGAGTTTTTATATACATGAACAACTTGCTAAATTTCTGGGGGATTGATGTACATATCTGTCCCCAAGGCACATATCTCTATACATAAATAATTGATAAACATGTAAAATTTTTGGGGTAGACGCCAGACATACCTTTAAATATACATTCGTTATTGACCAACTTGAGATATTTCGGGAGGACAACCTATATGATCGTCTCCCAGGTATACTGCAGGGTGGGGGCGCGTCTCCCTGCGATGTTTTTAGCCCATAATCTTTCGTACATCTATAGATTTTACCAGTATCCGGGCGTCAGTTTATAAATACCATGTGTTGAAATTAAATTTCGCAAATTACATACACTTAATATAAAATTACCTGCATCCTTTTTAGGTTTATAACTTTACAGTAAATTTTATCAAAATATCTTTCAGATGTGGACTTTGTTCGCTTTTTGGTATATTTTCGTTTAATTTAGAACCAACTGATTTAAAGGACACAACTATACAGTTGTACCTACATAATTTAGAACCAATCGATTTAAAGGGCACGTATATACAGTTGTACGTACTTAATTTAGAACCAATGGATTTAAAGGGCACGATTATACAGTTGTACCTACTTAATTTAGATCCAATGGATTTAAAAGACACGATTATACAGTTGTACCTACTTAATTTAGAACCAATTGATTTAAAGGACACGATTATACAGTTGTACCTACATAATTTAGAACCAATCGATTTAAAGGGCACGATTATACAGTTGTACGTACTTAATTTAGAACCAATTGATTTAAAGGGCACGATTATACAGTTGTACGTACTTAATTTAGAACCAATGGATTTAAAGGGCAGGATTATACAGTTGTACCTACTTAATTTAGATCCAATGGATTTAAAAGACACGATTATACAGTTGTACATACTTAATTAAGATCCAATGGATTTAAAAGACACGATTATACAGTTGTACCAACGTAATTTAGAACCAATGGATTTAAAGGGCACGATTATGCAGTTGTACCTACTTAATTTAGATCCAATGAATTTAAAAGACACGATTATACAGTTGTACCTACTTAATTTAGATCCAATGAATTTAAAAGACACGATTATACAGTTGTACCTACTTAATTTAGAACCAATTGATTTAAAGGACACGATTATGCAGTTGTACCAACGTAATTTAGAACCAATGGATTTAAAGGGCACGATTATGCAGTTGTACCTACTTAATTTAGATCCAATGAATTTAAAAGACACGATTATACAGTTGTACCTACTTAATTTAGATCCAATGAATTTAAAAGACACGATTATACAGTTGTACTTACTTAATTTAGAACCAATTGATTTAAAGGACACGATTATGCAGTTGTACCAACGTAATTTAGAACCAATGGATTTAAAGGGCACGATTATACAGTTGTACCTACTTAATTTAGATCCAATGGATTTAAAAGACACGATTATACAGTTGTACCTACTTAATTTAGATCCAATGGATTTAAAAGACACGATTATACAGTTGTACCTACTTAATTTAGATCCAATGGATTTAAAAGACACGATTATACAGTTGTACCTACTTAATTTAGATCCAATGGATTTAAAAGACACGATTATACAGTTGTACATACTTAATTTAGAACCAATTGATTTAAAGGACACGATTATACAGTTGTACGTACTTAATTTAGAACCAATTGATTTAAAGGACACGATTATGGAGTTGTACCTACTTAATTTAGATCCAATGGATTTAAAAGACACTATTATACAGTTGTACCTACTTAATTTAGATCCAATGGATTTAAAAGACACGATTATACAGTTGTACCTACTTAATTTAGAACCAATTGATTTAAAGGACACGATTATGCAGTTGTACCAACGTAATTTAGAACCAATGGATTTAAAGGGCACGATTATACAGTTGTACCTACTTAATTTAGATCCAATGGATTTAAAAGACACGATTATACAGTTGTACCTACTTAATTTAGATCCAATGGATTTAAAAGACACGATTATACAGTTGTACCTACTTAATTTAGAACCAATTGATTTAAAGGACACGATTATACAGTTGTACGTACTTAATTTAGAACCAATGGATTTAACGGACACGATTATACAGTTGTACCTACTTAATTAATATCCAATGGATTTAAAAGACCCGATTATACAGTTGTACCTACTTAATTTAGAACCAATTGATTTAAATGACACGATTATGCCGTTGTACCAACTTAATTTAGAACCAATGGATTTAAAGGGCACGATTATACAGTTGTACCTACTTAATTTAGATCCAATGGATTTAAAAGACACGATTATACAGTTGTACCTACTTAATTAAGATCCAATGGATTTAAAAGACACGATTATACAGTTGTACCTACTTAATTTAGAACCAATAGAATTAAATGACACGATTATGCAGTTGTACCAACGTAATTTAGAACCAATGGATTTAAAGGGCACGATTATACAGTTGTACCTACTTAATTTAGATCCAATGGATTTAAAAGACACGATTATACAGTTGTACCTACTTAATTTAGATCCAATGGATTTAAAAGACACGATTATACAGTTGTACCTACTTAATTTAGAACCAATTGATTTAAAGGACACGATTATACAGTTGTACGTACTTAATTTAGAACCAATGGATTTAACGGACACGATTATGCAGTTGTACCTACTTAATTTAGATCCAATGGATTTAAAAGACACGATTATACAGTTGTACCTACTTAATTTAGAACCAATTGATTTAAATGACACGATTATGCAGTTGTACCAACGTAATTTAGAACCAATGGATTTAAAGGGCACGATTATACAGTTGTACCTACTTAATTTAGATCCAATGGATTTAAAAGACACGATTATACAGTTGTACCTACTTAATTAAGATCCAATGGATTTAAAAGACACGATTATACAGTTGTACCTACTTAATTTAGATCCAATGGATTTAAAAGACACGATTATACAGTTGTACCTACTTAATTTAGAACCAATTGATTTAAAGGACACGATTATGCAGTTGTACCAACGTAATGTAGAACCAATGGATTTAAAAGACACGATTATACAGTTGTACCTACTTAATTAAGATCCAATGGATTTAAAAGACACGATTATACAGTTGTACCTACTTAATTTAGATCCAATGGATTTAAAAGACACGATTATACAGTTGTACCTACTTAATTTAGATCCAATGGATTTAAAAGACATGATTATACAGTTGTACCTACTTAATTTAGAACCAATTGATTTAAAGGACACGATTATACAGTTGTACGTACTTAATTTAGAACCAATGGATTTAACGGACACGATTATACAGTTGTACCTACTTAATTTAGATCCAATGGATTTAAAAGACACGATTATACAGTTGTACCTACTTAATTTAGAACCAATTGATTTAAATGACACGATTATGCAGTTGTACCTACTTAATTAAGATCCAATGGATTTAAAAGACACGATTATACAGTTGTACCTACTTAATTTAGAACCAATTGATTTAAAGGACACGATTATACAGTTGTACGTACTTAATTTAGAACCAATGGATTTAACGGACACGATTATACAGTTGTACTTACTTAATTTAGATCCAATGGATTTAAAAGACACGATTATACAGTTGTACCTACTTAATTTAGAACCAATTTATTTAAAGGACACGATTATACAGTTGTACCTACTTAATTTAGATCCAATGGATTTAAAACACACGATTATACAGTTGTACCTACTTAATTTAGAACCAATTGATTTAAAGAACACGATTATGCAGTTGTACCAACGTAATTTAGAGCCAATGGATTTAAAGTACACGATTATACAGGTGTGCCTACTTAATTTAGATCCAATGGATTTAAAAGACACGATTATACAGTTGTACCTACTTAATTAAGATCCAATGGATTTAAAAGACACGATTATACAGTTGTACCTACTTAATTTAGAACCAATTGATTTAAAGGACACGATTATACAGTTGTACGTACTTAATTTAGAACCAATGGATTTAACGGACACTATTATACAGTTGTACCTACTTAATTTAGATCCAATGGATTTGAAAGACACGATTATACAGTTGTACCTACTTAATTTAGAACCAATTTATTTAAAGGACACGATTATGCAGTTGTACCAACGTAATTTAGAATCAATGGATTTAAAGGGCACGATTATACAGTTGTACCTACTTAATTTAGATCCAATGAATTTAAAAGACACGATTATACAGTTGTACCTACTTAATTTAGAACCAATTGATTTAAAGGACACGATTATGCAGTTGTACCAACGTAATTTAGAGCCAATGGATTTAAAGTACACGATTATACAGTTGTGCCTACTTAATTTAGATCCAATGGATTTAAAAGACACGATTATACAGTTGTACCTACTTAATTTAGATCCAATTGATTTAAAGGGCACGATTATGCAGTTGTACCAACGTAATTTAGAGCCAATGGATTTAAAGTACACGATTATGCAGTTGTGCCTACTTAATTTAGATCCAATGGATTTAAAAGACACGATTATACAGTTGTACCTACTTAATTTAGATCCAATGGATTTAAAAGACACGATTATACAGTTGTACCTACTTAATTTAGACCCAATTGATTTAAAGGGCACGATTATGCAGTTGTACCAACGTAATTTAGAGCCAATGGATTTAAAGGACACGATTATGCAGTTGTACCTACTTAATTTAGATCCAATGGATTTAAAAGACACGATTATACAGTTGTACCTACTTAATTTAGAACCAATGGATTTAAAGGACACGATTATACAGTTGTACCAACGTAATTTAGAGCCAATGGATTTAAAGTACACGATTATACAGTTGTGCCTACTTAATTTAGATCCAATGGATTTAAAAGACACGATTATACAGTTGTACCTACTTAATTTAGATCCAATGGATTTAAAAGACACGATTATACAGTTGTACCTACTTAATTTAGAACCAATGGATTTATAGGGCACGATTATGCGGTTGTACCTACTTAATTTGGATCCAATGGATTTAAAGGACACGATTATGCAGTTGTACCTACTTAATTTAGATCCAATGGATTTAAAAGACACGATTATACAGTTGTACCTACTTAATTTAGAACCAATGGATTTAAAGGACACGATTATACATTTGTACCAACGTAATTTAGAACCAATGGATTTAAAGGGCACGATCGGGTACGCAACGGTACCTATATCATTGGTAGCTATACAAACTATTTCATTGTTCTATTTTAAACTAAACAGTGACTAAGGTTATTTGTTGCCGAATTAATGTTTGACATATAAATTAACTAGGCTAAAGCAAAGCTGAAATGGTTATAGTTCGAAAACGTTGTATCATCCTGACGTCATTGACATGCCGTCGCGACATGACGTCACCGTACAGGCGCACCCGGCACTAATGGCCCCAGCTAAGTATACATAAAACTCACAGTAATACATAAAACTCACAACATATCCTTTGTATCAAACAAATTGTGAAACGATGTATAAAACTTCGTTCGCTGTTTACAAGTTTTAAAATCGCCGGTGTCGTAAACTGTAGATAGAATGCTGCTCACTCATACAATATCATACCTGTATCTCCCGTCTCCAGCAGTGTCGATGACGACAAATCATCTTCGATCCGTAAACTCCATGCCTAAAACTGTTTTCTACTTGGGAACATCGTCTATATCATTTGTATGCGGTGATGACGAACAAATAATATCTCGAAACCGCCTTTTTCAACGTTTCTAAGACTTCTGATTCTATTGTGGACATTTACATGAGACTGAACCACAGACCATTCATCATAGTTGATTTTATAGATCACACTACAGATTTTGCCAAAATATCAAACCGGCGAATTTTAAACCATTATTCACGTTTCATGTTTCAGGTTATTTGGAACTTTCCTTTGTACCAATTTTTGTAAGTCCCTAAACATTGTTCCAAATACTTCGCCAGTATGCAAAAAAACTGGCAATGTTCCCTGCGCTGATAGATAGCTCTAGGGTACTTTCGGTAACAGTGTTCTCAATAGATTGTTCTTTGAAGGGTTGATAGTGTCACGAACAATGACATTGTTGTCGATTATGCGGTTTATCCAAAAGATTATCAAATGCCGTTGCGTTTCACATACAATTATTCTTCTTTAAGACTAATAAAAATCACAATCTCAAACAGTAGGATACTTTGTGCTATAGTCAATATTGCGATACTATTCTGTAATGTAATGTATGAACGTTCGTACACATATGCGCTTATCCACAAATATTTCTGCCAGTAATATTTTTATGCAAAATACCTATCAAAATATCGCATTAAATTTAAATTGGCATAACTTGATACTCAGAAATTGACAAAATTCTAATAAATTTTATAATTATAAATGTAACTGGATCTGATGTTGAATGGCCGAATTCCCTCAATCCTATGTTAAATCACTCACTGCGATATCCAGATATCTTTCGATGTCCACAGGCTAAACTGCAAATGTCCACGAAGCCACTCTGACCCCTTCGGACCTACTCCAGTGTCCATGGAAACGATGCGATGCGCAAGTATCTGACCCGATGTCTAACTTTTCAATCCAGTCTCAATGGCCGCAATGTGCTGTCCAAATCCTCGGGAAATCAAACTAGGTAATACAATCCATATTGGATCTAGTTTACGCTCTAGTCTTAAACTGAATAGGTACCCATATTTTAATCTTTTCGTTGCTTAAACACTGACAAGTGGCATCAGCTTATATTGGGACTTGTGGTTTTAACTGAGTGTACTATGTGGCGTTTTTGTACGTGCATTGTTATTCGGTCGCTTTGAGATATTTGTTAAAGAACCGAGCAACAGTTGCGGGCTTTGCACACGGTTTGTATTCCGACAACTACCAATTATTGCTCTATCTCCGGCGCTGACTTGAGTTTGTCAAACGCTGTACGATATGCAAAAATTCGAACGTGAGTTAAAGAGTTAAAAGCAGATATTTAGTATCTGAAATAACAAGATGTCAAAATGCCAAAATTATGTGATGCTCTGGAATGAAGTAAGTGAAGTAGAATTATTTTTATAATACACTTTATCAGTTTCCTTATTTTTTAGACAACCTATTTCTTGCTGAAGCTATTCGATTCAGTTGGCCCAACCGATTATTCACGGATCAGTATTCACCGTTTACTTGAAACCATAAAATATTGACTCAAGATCAACCAAAACTCACTCATATTTACTCAGCCATGATCCAGCTACTGAGTCAGAAAGCTATCAGTAAATAAAAAAATTAGACACCTGCCGGTTGTTGAGTCAAATGGCCGGCCGACGGCTCAACGACTGCGCGACACTAAATAGAATGCCAACTGTCAACAAGATTCTATGCACAAAGAACGACAGTGCGAAACCCACGACAACCATTAGGACGACCCATGCATAAGCTAAAGAGTGCCATACCGCTCACTGAAATTTTATCAGCTCTTGATAAAACTAAAAACACATTTAATTTTTGTTGAAACATAAATCAAACAAAATCGTAAGGAAATCAAAATAGTACTAGAAATCAAGTGTTCATGATGGTTTGTTAAGAAGCCATCATAAAACTTGTGATCATATAAGTTTTGATTTCTATCAATCATTATTTCATCACACATAAACTGTAGTGTTTAGCGAGTTGTTTGCCGTAAGGTTTAGGTAAACGGTAGACGAATGACTAAATACATTTTGAGCAAAAGCTTAAAATTTCTTTCTGAAGCTTGAGGTATTTTAAGCTATGCTGCTACTGTTTTTAATTAGAATGCCTAGTCACATAGTCGATGTTGTAGGCAACATGCATTTTTAGCGTTAATCACTTGGGATACTAAAGAATGTTGTCATAGCAGTATACGTAACTGAACGAAGAACTA
>JASANE010010379.1:0-61960 GCA_030248225.1 Trileptium ribeirensis
CACAATTTACTCCCGCACAATTGCTCCCGGACATTTGACTCCCAACACATTTGACTCCCAACACATTTGACTCCCAACACATTTGACTCCCTGCACATTTGACTCCAGGACATTTGACTCCCGGACATTTGACTCCCGGACATCTGACTCGCAGAACTATTGCCACAATATCTGTAAAAAGAGAAACTGTCCCTGGTATAATTCCTATCCGCTCGAGTTGCCAACACGCAGCTCATGGAAGAAAATTCGAATACTTAGAAACACGTTTATAATTTTAATGATAAAGTAAGCAGCAACGATATAGATATTGTATTTTTAACAAAATGGAATGATGCTTAAGCAAAAACTAAAACCTTGAAACATATGACACTCAAGCTATATTGCACGAAAAACTAGATGCTGTGATGAGACCGCTGGCTCTCAGTTATCAAATTAATAACATTAATAATTACGACCCTCTTAACATGCAAGTATTAACAAGTGTCTAGTGTCCACCAGTGTCTATCGTTTAGAACTGAAAATTATAAGCGATACCACGAAGTGTTTCGACAAAATCGCGAACGTCGTACCAGTCGAGAAGGCGATGCAAACGCCGCTGAAGGTCCCGATAGCGCTTCTTTTTCGGCGCTGGTGCATTTCCTGCATTCAATCCTGCGATTCCAAGCTGGTTTAACGCTTGTTCTTTCTTCAAAATTTCAACGAATTTATAAAGGTTCGGATATTGAGATCCGACCAACGACTGGAAACCTCTGTGCCAGCCTTCTAAACTGTTATTTGTCCTATCTTGATCATTGACTGTTCGGTCATGCACATTCCAAAGATTAACTGGATACCGCGGAGCTCGACGAGAACGGTCAGGTTGCATTCGACCCAAGTAATTATCTTCAAAGTAGTCAGCGATTGGTTGCGCTCGGCGGTCAAAACGAGGATGAGTTATAAGCTCTTCAAATGCTTGTTCGACGTGCTCAGGGCGCACTAGGGCTAGAGCCGGGATACATTTAGCCCACGTTGCAAATGCGGCATTCTGTTGATAAAGCTGCTGAAGTCCGTTGTCAGCAATGTGACGATATACACTTTGGCACAGATGAAAGAAACAACCAGTACATTCGATTCCAGAAAACTCGGCCCTAAACGCTGAAATCGCAGCAAGCTCGAAATCGGTCATAAGAAACCCTGGATTTAGCCCTGGTTGTAAAATTTTCAACTGTTGCAATACAGATCTGTAAAGTGCTTCGGTTTTGCCAGGCATCAAAATAAACACCAATGGCATCAATTCATCCATATATCGACCATGAATTGTATACAATTGTCGAAATGGTTGCGGAGTAATTTTGAAGGTGCCATCAGCAGACCATTCCCCACACTGGACTAGAATTGCCAAATTTTGTCGAGTAGAGAAAATGACATGTCTGTCTTGACCTGGTCCTGAGTCGTACAACAGAAATTGTTCCCCCTCTGCAGTACCATCTAAAGTCATTTGCTTTTGACCAAAGCGAAGCTCAAACAAATCAGTAGGCTGTGGTTGGATGTCATTGTACTCATTGCGCTGACGTTGTATTGTGCGTTTAAGTGACCTTTTGGTTGGCATTTCAGCAGCAGAATCCTCAGGGAGCCCTTGAACTGCGTCTGCCATAATTTGCTGCGCGGTCTCCAGCGTTGTACGAGCTCTTTCGCGAATATCAGCGACAGCGGCTAGCGCGCTGTTACGTCCTGCTTCAGGACCGTGGTTGTGCTCTGTAACGACGTCCAATGGCACTAAAGCCTCATTTTGCACTTTAAGGCGGCCTTTGCAATGATGCGAGTTCTTTTTTTCACAAACCCAGCTCGAATGCGTAGGTGGCGTTAGATCCTTATGTTTTACATAAAAATATCCCTCATGATGAATTTTTGTGCGACCGCGACTTGTAGAAAGCATTATAATTACAATCAACAGTAAAGCTACACTTATAATCTACACTACGAATAAAAAGTAGACGGTAAACTATAAAAACTAAATTAAAAGTAACTAAAATAATTAAAAGTTCTATTCCACCTACGCTTTGCGTCATCGGCAGCGATATCACGTACTGTATTGGTGCATTACTATTCCGAGGGTGGTCAAGTGGCTAAGCTTTGGACTGATAAAGGCTCCGCGTACAAGCCAGTGGGCCCGTACATTGAAACCATATTTTCGTAACACATTAACGTTACCGTAAGCGGTCAGCGAAAAAAAGGCCGCAGGGGGCGTCATGTGGGCAGTTCGGGGGGGGGGGGGCGGAGCTCTTAATGTACGAGCTAAATTTGTCGCCAAATACATTAGAACAAAGATGCCAAAGAGTGGGTGTCAAATTTCTCGAAGTCATATGTCCGGGAGTCATATGTCCGGGAGTCAAATGTCCTGGGAGTCAAATGTCCGGGAGTCAAATGTCCGGGAGTCAAATGTCCGGGAGTCAAATATCCGGGATTCAATGTCCGGGAGTCAAATGTCCGGGAGTCAAAAGTGCAGGGAGTCAAATGTGTTGGGAGTCAATTGTGCCGGGAGTCAATTGTGCGGGAGTCAATTGTGTTGGGAGTCAGTTGTGCGGGAGTCAATTGTCCGGGAGTCAAATGTGTCGGGAGTCAGTTGTGCGGAGTCAACTGTCGCACTTCCAGTCATAACTTAAAAGGAAACGACCCTCGCTATATTTCACCCTCTCTTTCGAGATATTATTGCTTTAAATATCAGACGTTTTGAAATATGGACAACTAACTGGCTATACCAGTGCAAGTTTGTGGGTCACTTAAAAGCAAATTTCAGATTACTTTTGCTCCAAAACATGCCGTGAGACACAAAACACTTTTAGAAAAAGGATGTTTCCGCATTATACTGGTTAAATTATATGCATATTTTTGCATACATATCTATGTTGTATTTAGATATACTGGTGACTTGTTTGTAAATTTTGACGATGTCGCGTGACTGCATATTCTGTGAACCATTCATAAATGCTGTCATTACGCAAGCATTTAAACATACATAAATTGCGCATTAAATATTATTAACATGTTTTGTTTAGAAGATACGATAAAACTTTGCATATAAGGCTATAGATACATCATGGCACGTATATGGAATTACTACGTCGCGCTTCGTAATCATCATGATGCATCTCAACATTGTCATTAATTTATCGAACGGTATTGAACCTTACTATGATCCACCATGAAAATATGGCATATCCAGCGACTAAAATACAAATTTTGCTCAATAAATGTTAAAATTCCTAGACAGTTTGAAGTTAGTAAACTAAATATTTCATAAAGTGCTCATATCTAGTCAAACATAAAAATAATATATTATTTAGTTAGAGCCTAAATATGATCATGTCCCCTCTGGTCCCACTTGTGACATTTGGTATCTTTTTAATATCGCCACGTAGTCAATATATTGCTTGCCAAGAACTAGATAATGGAAGAAATGATACAGGCGGAAATGCCAGCGATCCCGTGGAACCAACCAAGCTAGATCCACAACTAGATATAGTAAATCGGAGTCAAGTCTGCTATCTCTGGTGCTCAGCTCAGTGTATTGAAAATCGGCGAATCGCAGTAAGTGTTTTGATTTTCGTATACTTTTAATGTAAAAAATATCTATAGCACATAAGCGCCAGTAGCCTATGCGTGATCTTTAAAAACTCGTTTTATAGGAATTATGCCGAAGCTACTGTAACCACTGAGCAGAGATCAAAATGATCACTGGAATATATTCCAATACTCCAATTCAACTACACAATTAGCGAGAATCTAATGCACTGAATTTGAATCAAAGGGCAATAAAATTAGGTGTATTGAAATTCATTTTCCTGACAATAGCTCAGGAATGATGTACTCCGCAATAAAATTATCGATTCTAGTGCAACAAGTTGCGGTACTGAAGATTCTGAGCGCTTGTATTGATAATGCTCGACTTAATTCAACCTTCCCTATGTTTAACAAAATTTAGTTTCTTTAAGTTGAATCAAATCCATATGGAATTCAGTTCCTGAAAAACGGGATCAATTCCAGTTGATCTGATGCGAGGTCAACACGTTACTGTAGGGCAATTGGTAGTGAAATTGGTTTGATATTAGAATTGACTCTAAGACTAATTTTTGCAATCTTGCGTTGCACATCTAACATAATTACCTGGATAACCTTTGTCGCAAACAGCTCTACATTTATAGATGTTTCGCATTTTTGTGGCAGTAATAATTGTGCTTCAAATTATTGTAGAGCTTTGAGTACTCTGTCTCCGATATATAACTGCATCATTTCCTGCGCAACTACTGCTGCAGGTTTCAGGCTTCGAAAATAAATTTTGTGCCAAAAGCAAACAAAAAAATATATTGTTTCCGGCTTTAGGCTTAAGGTTACTCCGTTCATAGTAATAACACATTTCTATTACAATACTGTACGCCATGATTAAAATAACATTTTAAGCAATTTTTAAGCAAAATCAATATATACAGTTATGCTTTATTGCTTTCACAGTTGCAAATTTGTATCGCATCACTTCGTTATATTTAGTCTAATAATTGATATATTATTTTGATCGTTTACATTAAAATATGTTTTTCGAAACTTTCAAAATTTGTCCCTCCAATTCTCGAAGACAATATCACGGCCTAAACGTTTGTGATATGACAACAATTCGAGCTATGAAATTTGATTTTATAAGAAAATCACTATATCTATTTTTACCGTACAGTATATCACAGATAGGCGAGGTTTTAAGTTGCAGGGGGATGCAGGAGCATCGGGATGGGATGGAGTTTGTCAGTGGGGATAAATTTTTGAAAGATTTTTTAATTTAAAACTTTTTCTAATCGTTAACAATTTACACCTGAATTTTGCCAATTTACCTTCACGTTTTTTCCAATTTCCACAAATTTTCTTAATTTCGCTCAATTTTGCTTATTCTTTCCTCCCTCCCGATTTTTACCTAATTTTTCACATACGGCCACCGAAGATGTGTGTGGGGGATGGGGTCCCGGAATCATGCGTGTGCAACCAGGCCACTTCTAATGGAGTTCGGCGGCGCTCGAACAGGAGGGTGGACGAGCCTCAGGGATAATAATCCCTTTCCGCATGAACATGTATAACATGTGGTCGTCAGGGGGGATAAATCTTTTTGCACATCTCGCAGTCAAGTTTGAATTGTTGAAACTCTGAAGACTAATGTTGATTATTATTACTAAATATCGTTCTTGGATCAAGATTTCAAACATAGCTTGATATATTAAATTATGGTATGTTTTTGTGTATATTGTTATTTAAATGATCGACTATCTTAAGCCACATAATACGGTTGGTGTGACACCGAGACAGATATTTGACTAAGATATCTACATCAGTTGTGTATCTACAACAGACAACCTGATTTTCGTGTGCACCTTCTGGATCTGACACGAGTCCCTTTGGCCCGATGTTTCGGAAGGTATGAGAATAGGGTTCCAATAAGTTTTGCTTGCCACCTGAAAACCCCCAATAACGACATTGTCAAATCTCAACATTATTCTGGCGAGTAAGAATTCTTCGCTTCGTTCGATTCACTCACAAAGTTCACAATTCTGTTGAAACATTGTTTTTGTATCAAAATTTTTTGGTTAAAATTTTTGCTTTGCTCAAATTTTTTCTGTCTGTATGGGATGAATGGTTTGTACATAAATATGACTATGAATTAAAATGCACATCCGCTTTTCCAAAATGACTGGCATAAGGTAAAGAGGATTGAAGATTTATTTATCTCCACAACCCACATGACAGGGATTAGACAGACTCAGGTAGCTCAAGTATAAATTTTATCTGCTGATGAGACAATATATGCAGGATGTTTTTAAATTTTTTCCTATGTTCCAATCAGTACGCAGCGAGTGAAATGATCTTACATAGTAATTGGAAAGATCTAAGGCGAAAATCTTTTAACTTGCACACAAAATTGCATCATGCAAATCTACTTTCCATACATTAATGCTTTTATATTTGATTTTATCACTAAAGGTTCAACATATATCAAAATTGCAGTCAAAACATTTAAATTATACGTTAACGTATCAAACCTTGATAGCTTGGCATACTTTGACAGAATATCGAGTGATGCTTGTCAGCACTTAATACCTAAATTTGATAATAATTTTGCAAAATTAAGCTAAATAGTTTGAAATATATATCCTAATAGTCTTCCCTCCTTGAGATTTAAGTTTTAAATATTTTAAGGATAAACATTGGAATACAAATATTTTAAATATTTCATGTAAATTACATTAACTAGGATTTTGCAGACACATTAACCATTTCCATCCTAAACTAATTTGACTTTCACGCACAAAAACAAATACAGGTAATTTCGG
Organism: Trileptium ribeirensis; assembly: GCA_030248225.1. Lineage (NCBI taxonomy): Eukaryota > Metazoa > Nematoda > Enoplea > Enoplida > Thoracostomopsidae > Trileptium > Trileptium ribeirensis. Next base: position 6,348 of record JASANE010010379.1, read on the forward strand.
TAAATCGATTTTGTAAGGATGCTCATGTGCTGTTTCTGGTATAACGAAAGCGGGTGAGCAATGGCACATGTACCAAATATGGAGCACACGTCGAATTTAGCATACACTGTGCTTTTCAACGTAATCAGCCATTGCTGAACCACTGTAGGCGTAAAAGGGTTTTAACAATGCTATTACAAATACATGTCACTCTATAAATTATTTCTGAATAAATGTTTAAAAAAATTTGTCTTCCAGAAGTTTGGATACTGTTTGGACTTTGTATAGAAATAGACTGTGAGGTAAACAGCTCATAATTATGGAACCTGTACGAGTGTTGTGACCAAATGTAAAGACCTAGTGTAGCAACACAAAACTAGTTTGCTGCAAGAAGCTTTCAGATGAAATCTGAAAATATTAAAATCTTGTTCTAAAGTTCTGGAACCAGTTTTGACTTAGCTAATTTGCATACGTGATAAGCAAGACAATCTTGGGTTTTGCTGGTCAGTCGCATTTTCTGCTGTGCGGTGAGCCGTACACTGCACTTTTATCAAGTTTCATGTACTTCGCCATGTTTTGTTGTTAATAAACACTATTTTTTCTTCTCTGGTTTATCTGCCAAACGAAGTAAACCAACGGGTCTCATCATATAGAGCTATAATTGCTTGATAATATACTAGGCCTTTCATAAACTGAGTGATAATGCATGCGGCATCTATAGTTATTTTTACATAATATAATATATAATACTGCAGCATATATTACTTGCATTATAGTATTAAATACCATAATATATTATATACTATAATATATTTTGCATTATATGTTATACATCTGTAATGTTTTCACATATAGTTAGTATGTGTAATATATATGATATGTGTAATATAGCTATATACGTTAAACATTGTAGATATATAACATATAATATAGTATACATAAAATATACACTATAATATTATAATATAGCCATATATTATAGTATCATATATTGTATAAATATTATGTAATATATAATTAATCCAACATAATTTCAGGGTGCTTTACGTTTGAAAATTGCATCTGACTATGTAATGATTTGCATTTTAGGCTGATACAGCGATATGCAAGGCGCGTTGTTCAAGATTTATAGCTAACACTATTTGCCTAAATGTAAGTTAGCGATTTTATTATCTATTTGGGCACTGATTCTGCAATACTACCGCTTAGTCTAATATGACCAAAGATAAACAATTTAAACTTTTGAAACCGATAGATATCTAGGGTATCTTTTGAGAGTCTAGAATGCTGGATACTTCAATTTGTTTCTAAATGAAAAACACGTTGTTTTGAACGGTATTCTTATAAATTTCGCGTTATAGTTTTCTGTCACTATTAGGTTATTTCCGAAGCGGCATTCTTAGAGAAATTCGTGTAGTCACTGCACGATAAAATCCCACTGCTGTCAATAGTCGAAGCCGTTGTTTTATAATGATCCTGTGAGAAATAATTGATATATATTTGTTTTCAATTGCAAATTTTAAATTTATATCTACGTAATCTGGTAGAAAAATATATATCTATGTATATAATTGAGGACAATCTTAAAGCCATATTATGACATCTCCTTTCCTAGTTTCAAACTTCGACGTAACCATTTGATGCCATTGGGCGCCTACACTTCGACTTTTGTCTTGTGAAATGCACGAGATGGATCGCGCAAAAATTAATGTTCGTATTGCAATGAAAAAACACTTCCTGGTGTGAAAATCCAGTTCATTTACAATTGTGACAGGCCTCTTAAGACAAAATCCGGGGTGCGCTGCTGAATCACGCATACATTTCTGTGTTTTGTTTGTCTAACACTCAGAAACAAGAATGAAAATATGTTTTAAGTAAAGTGGTCATTAAATTGCAGTAGATTGTTATAATAGTTACCGGAAACAGCGCCTAGGTGTTGCTGTATTGCAATGGTGACCGCGAACACAAGTGATATAGAATTTTTGGACAACAAACTTGTCAGATGTAGGCACCTCAAGTGGACTCACACCTTGCTATAATTCACGGTGCCAAAGTGGCCCCAAGATATTATGTGTTCTTGGTCAACTTAACTAAGGAGTCGATTTTGTTTCGATGCTTATATATACATACGGGTGCAAAGTACACAATACTAATCGAGGCGTCAGATATTTTAACCGAAGATGCCACAAAATCCTAGCTCGGTCATCATTCGAATTTGAAGAAGCAAGCATTATATTGATTTTTGCGTTTATACAATATTCAATCTGTTTTTATGAAACGCTTGACCTCAAGACAGACAACCTCAATGACATAGTAAAATCCATAGCAAACCGCGCATATTCAGATCGTTTCGCGCATTTTTACTCTTTGTGTCATCAATAAATACTTTAATTTCAATATTTTTGGTCGTCCTGGACAAAGAAAGTAAGCCAAATTACCTCGAAAATCACTCACTGTCTGGTGTTACTCACGATCAGCACTGTGATGGCAACGCTATGACATTTACTGACTCATGACTTTATGACAACATGGTTTGAGTTCTATGTTTCTGTCCGTATGTACGTTAATCTAAAACGTAGTGTTATACATAATTCTGGCATCGTCTAAAGTAGTCTACGTAATAGTAACCGAAGTTAAGATCAGATAGATATTTTCAGTTGATCATGTTTAAGTGTGGGCATTAGGATCATATCTATTCAGGCTAATCCTAAAAGACTAAAGTCTGCGGTCCATTAAATTCAGCGCACTGGTAAGCCTTTTAATATACGGAAACAGCGTAATTCTCCGGGGAGATATTTGTGTCCTACAACGTATAAAAATTATTACGCAAACATTGCTTAACTACCTCTTCTATTCATATATTTTAGGATGACAACTTTTGTTGGCAACAGTGCGGTGATCTTGGAACGAATGAAACAGGTAACGTTCGGTCAGATATTGCTTCAAATTGGATCCTTTTCAGATGTTTACTCACTGTTTTAAATTTAATTAGTTCATTTGATCGATTCCTGAAATTATGGGAATTCTAATAAAACTAAACGAATAACTTGTTTGGTACTGTAATTTTTAAATGAACTAAAGCTAATGAATTAAATGTTACTAGATTCCTGTTGAAAAATTAAAATCATGGTTTCTGATTTTACACATTTTGACATGTATCTCATGTTGTTTCAATAATAACCTATTTATGATTTCTGCGTTATGCGCGCTACTACCTTCGACAAATAAAGTAGGCTGGCGTGTCTGTCTTTGGATTCTGAAACTACGGGGATCCAAAGTTTTTTCGGCCGAATGAATCATTGGATTATCTGAGCAAATCGAACGGTAATTATTTGACTGTGCAATTTGGAAAAAATGTATTACACATCGAATGTCGCTGAAAGCATTTTGTAAGCATATCCGTAGATAACTGTGGATTCATATAGAGAAGTTTGTTTTCAGGTTTGACCGCACATTCTTTGTTTTAGTTAAAAAATTCTGCTATTATAAATTATCCTTTACACGTTATATTCATGGATATCCTCTTAAATCGTTCCCGAAATCTAGCTAAGCGCTAAAAACGAAAAATTCCAAGTGGCTATTCCAACTTTGTTTTGATTTGTGGCAACGAATTGGACATTACTTTGGCTTTTTTAACTTCGGAATTTTGCAAAAAGTTTTTGAGCCATTTTGTAACCTCAAAATTGTGCAATCGGCTACCTAGACTACATTAGCGAATACAATTTTTCAAACCGAGCTCAATTATTCTAAAACAAAGTGTTGCTAACAGCATAAATCGCTTGTATATTTGCCATAGTGGCAACATACTAAGGTTCAGTAATATATATTTACACACTTCCTAATATATGACTTAAAGTTGGTAAAATATAGATAAAATGTACGTTCATGGTAGCATTTTCATTTTATAAAACATAATAACTTCGCATATCTAAGTCGGACTTTAGGTAGCTATCAATATTGTTCGATTTGTTTCGCTATATATGCAGTTCAAGCCCATTTAGAGCACTTTTGGGTCATTCTCTACAAGATTGAATTTTGTTTTGGTAATGACTAGAAAAGACATTTACAATAAAGCCTATTACTTAATTTTCGTGGCCTAAAGTTCTTCTTTGCTTAGTTTCGAAATATTAGTACATATTATTGAGTTTTGGCCAAATGATCTACTGACACACACTTGCCATATATAAACTATTGAACGTCAAGTTTTTTTTGAAAATATAAAATTGTTACGATACATCTTTCTGAATATACAAACGTAAACAATTCTGAACAACTTTTTATATTGCAATCATTAAGTCTAGGAATGAAACTGGTTACTGAGTACGTTCGAACTAATCACTTGATCTACCTGATAATCTGATCGACTCGGATACATTTCTGAAACATTCTAGTTATACATTATCTTTTCATTAGTCTGGTAAAACGTACGTAGAACTTGGTTATACAATTATTGCTTAGATAAAGATAAATGAAATAAAATTGCATTGCAATAATTGTTATCATATTAGTAATTGTTTGTAAAAATTGATGACAAAATAATATCTGCATCTTTTTTGGGGTGAAAATTTTTCAGTTAGACATAGCCTCGACTGCCTTATTTGGAACATCGATTTACTGTGTTCATCACAATATATTTGAAATTAATGTCTATATATTCTGAGTAGTTTTCAGTGAAACTTCCACCGATACCGCCTTCTAATATAACAGTGACCTATATTGGTGACGAGGAAATCCAATCGTCTGGTGCCGATCACGAAAGTGACGATCTCGACCCATATCGAATGAACGTGTCGTGGCCAATACAAGATGATGCCGAATATTATATTGTTGCATATAAAATTGGTGCCATAACAAAACATTTGGTAATTTCAGTATAGTATTATTACTAGACAAGTGAAATTAACGGTAGTTAATTGCCACAAACATTATATTAATATAATTCATACAAATTTTTTTTCTAGAAAACTGGTACCGTCAGCTTTTATGTTTTGTAATCTTTATTCTGAAAGGGAAGAAATGCTTCTCGACGATAACGAATTGCTTCCTGGCTGAAAACATATTTCACTGTGGGCTTAAACTATTCTAATATTATAGATCAAGATAAATTCGCGACCGGATGGCAAAAATCATGCTTAATTTATGTAAAAATCTTTGTACGTTGATTATGAAGACCATGTTCTTTTGTCATTATGAAACTTATAATAGCAGTTTTACGACTTATAATTTTCACATTATTACTTGGATGCAGAAGGCGTTGTCCAAACTGATAAATTCAAATAGGCATTTTCACTTTTATGGTTACTCTTTGTAATCATTTGATGCTAAGGATTTTGAGGTAGCAATTTTAAATGGTGAGGACTGCCCTATTTCAGGAAATATTTTCCTTAGTTTTCAGGTATGAAACTTGAAAACTAATTTTTTAAACAGTTAGGAAAAGTATAAAGTTCATAAATTTCCTACATAGGTAAGATTAGTTCTCTTCTTATTCACTTCTAAAAAATGGAAGGAAATGAGGTACTTTGCACTATTCAGTGCTAAGACTTAGTGTGTAGTTAGACACAATTGATTGAGACGCTTTAGTACTTTTCTTACCCAAAACGCTGTACTACATTATGGCACTATCCATCGTTTCACAGAACAACTTTCTAAGTAACCTAAATCCTCTATGTTTCAAACCAAAACATCAACTATTACCACGTTTTCACTAAAATTGGAAAAGAAATAGCACGATAGATTTAAAAAAACATTAATGTTTCAAAATATCTTCCAAATTAAAAGAAAAAGCGCAAAAGCGAAACGCGGGCTATGTTAGCTAATATAACTACGATACGTTTAAACTATACTGTAGTTTTGATGATTACATATATGCTTCAGACAATTTTTGGCCAAGTTAAACGAAGCATCTGATCGCCGCATTCTATTCCAATGTATATACATAATGTGAAGTTCCTTTTTGTAACAATGTATAACACTCATACCATTCAAAATAATGTTTGGTCTCAATAATACTACTAATAAGCAAAACAACTCTAGGTGTTAATGACAAATATTTCAAATGTTTAAATTTAAGATATGAAACTTAATTAGTATAAAATGGATAGTAATAAAATTTTATTATATAAAATTATTATATAATTAAAACATATAATATATATTTATCAGTATAAAATATATTTAAACTATAAGTGTATTTTAAAATAGTCGACAAATCCTTAAGAATACCGCAACCTACAGTATGAATCTATCTCAGGAATAAAGTTTTAACGCGTGTTCACACGCTCAAACTTTTTGCCCAAATTTTGAGTTCAAAATTTGATCAAATTTTGAATAAAATTTGAAGGTAATTTTTGAAGGAAAATAGTGACGTTTCAAAATTTGAGTGCAAAATTAGAGCTCAAATTTTTTCGGGTAATGCATCTCATCCATGATTGGCTGAAGGCATATCGTTGAATAGTTTGAACGGTGTTCACACTTTCAAACTTACCAACAATGCAAAAAAGATACCTTCAAGTTTTTATCAAAATTTGAGCTCAAATTCTGATCAAAATTTGACCAAAAAGTTTGAGCGTGTGAACACGCCTTAAGTAATTTTAGTTCCTAATGTATTTTTGAACTTGAATGGGGTACCGTCGGAAATTAACAATTGGTTTTTGAGCAATTAGAATTAATTCCAGTTGTTTTAAATATCAACTCAAATTAGAAACCTATTGTATTTAATACCCCAAATTGTAACAGTCGTAAAAATAAACGAAAATCTTTGTGGTCACATCCCTGAGCAGCAGCTACAGCTTGAGAAAACACAATAAAATTTTTTCCTTTGATAGTTTCAGCGCGGCGGATGGAGAACAATGTTTGAAACTAAACTTTATTTGACCATTTTGTGAGTAATACAGAAACCAGTGTAAAATAGCACAGCGGGTTGGTTTTTAATGAAAGCTAAAATGGTTAGAATGTTCTAATCGAGGAGTTCATATAATAGTATTCTTTTTTAATTTATAGCTGAACTCACCGTGTTATGCTAGATAATATCCTATTCAAAATCGGTTGTTGGCAAAACGCGGTTTAGATCGGAAACATGTAACTAGAGCATATTCGGTAGGTACTCATTTTGGACGAATCCTTGCTGGGGCATAAACAATGTAAAAAAACTTAATTGTATTAAAATATATTTTACGTCAAAAAATTGGGTTCAAATCCTTTTTGTATTTAAATGGATTCGTTTCCATTAAATCTATTTGAAAAATTGACTAGATTTAATTCTTATCTCTGTTTAATTTTGTGCATTTTATTCTAGTAATACTTTTGTAGAAAAATGTGTCCGGGAAAATTGTTTAATTCGAGGCATATTTCGTGTTTCATGTCTTTCTATATGCAATATATTTTGTTGTTTTAGGTGCTCAACCGTGACAGGTCGAGTCTTATTATAACAAAACAGCTTATTTGCTCTACAACTTATATTGCACTTACTTACGTCACTGCGTACGGGTTTAGTAGTACCTCAGAACACGTTACTGTAAAAGGTAAATAAATTTATATTGTACTTTATCGTTTTATAAAGACGGAAGTTGGCGAAACTAATAGTGAATGATCATATGTAAGATTTAAGCCTTTACTTCATGAACTAGATTGCGTTTCGACCGGAGTTAAAAACTGTAGCTGACGCGACGACTCTATCTCGAGCCTTTTGGGTTAAAGTTACGCTCGCTAACGCAATGACGACATTGTTGCTGAGATCCTTGAGGCTCCTCACAAAGTGAGCGAATAAGAATAAGAATTTGTCATAGCACTGACGGTTAAAGCATGTCAGAATAAGTTTGAATCAAACCACATTTTCTGATGGTGACTTTCTTTTAATTTATAACGTTTTTAGAGCACTATACTACGGTCAACAATTTTCGAGATTACAAGACTTAGGGTGTTAACCAATAATGTTAAGAGCACCATACTTATAGTGTTCTTCCCCAATATCTGCGAGCATTATACTTAGGTTTTTCACTAATTTTAAGAGCTTTGTACATATGATGTTCTTAAACAATTTTAAAGAGCGATATCTTTATGGTGTTCTTCATCGATTATGGAAGGCGATATTCTTATAGTTATTTTTCATTTTTTGGTGTTCTTCAATAATTTTGGAAGCTGTTTAACTTATGATGTTTTCTACCGATTTTTGAGAGCACTATGGTGTTATTCGATGCTTTCCGACAATTTTTAAAACCACTATACTTATCGTATTCTTCACTAATTTTAATTGCATTGTGCTTATGGCGTTTTCACCAATATTTGAGAGCACTATTGTGGTGTTCTTCAATAAGTTTGAGAGTACTATACTTTGATGTTCTTCACAAAGTTTCACAGCAGTATACTTATAGAGTTCTTTAGAATTTTTAACAGCAGTATAATTATGTTGTTTTCGTCAATTCTTGAGAGCGCTATAATAGTTGCGGTGTTCTTAACCCATTTTTGATAGCATTCTAATTACTGTAACAGGACCGTTCCAGTCTGTTACATGTGTTCTTTTTAATTTGGAATTAACACACTAGGACAGAAATTGACTCTTATGTATCTTAATATAGTAACGGTCAATGCGATATAATTTTGATTAGAGGTATAAAGCAATAGAAATATAGTATGACACACGGTGCCATGGTCTTGTTCATCACACTATGGTGTGTACTATCAGCTGTTATCGTTCACCTATATGTATATATCGTTGTGTTATGTCTTGCGTCATTTTATGTGTATGCCATTGCGTGTATTTAATCTTAATGTATGTGGCCTGCCTATGTGAACATATATGTTATGTTGCGACAAAAGGATAACTCGGAGGGATCGAGAACAACGGAAATGCGATTGGGATATAAATAAAGGTATTTATATTTTGGAACTCGACCAGGAGCCACTGTCATGTCATACGTTGAAAGTTCAAACTTAGGACTGTCCGGGAATAAGAAACCATCGGGCGCTCATTGCGACATTTCTCGCTGTAACATGGTAGCCCCTTTTGTTTTTCTTCCTTCCACGAATCCCTCCCTCCGTTTTTTCTACTTCTTTCATCTCTGTACTTCTTTTAATTTTTTCACAATAAATATATATTTTAATTAATACTAGTTAATACATGAATGTATTGTATTTGTATAAATATAGACTAGACATCCATATATAAATATTATGTGCGCATATAAACGAAATAAACACAAATTTCCTTTAAATTTATAACTTTTATGGGCATCTAAGTTGTATACATGAGTATACGCGCCTATTACAATAAGATGGACGGTTTACAGCCCTGTAGTGGTCCGACGGGTCGCGGACAAAGGGTATTCCGGGTAAGTGGTAGTTGGGGTGTGCCCCGTCATGGTTCCATTTTTGGATCAATATCCGTGGGTGCATCCTCCATAAGATGTCTCGAAAAGCTGTATCTTAATCAGTAAAATTATTTTTTTCAGGCAGATAGGTGACCAGCACGGTACATATACCGGCAAAAATATCATCTCTTTGACATTAGATTCCACTATACCAGCAACCTGATAAGAATTATTTCAAAATAATGAGAAAACGGCTATTGACGTCTGCTGATAAATAAAATTAAAGCGTCTCGGGCTAATTTCGAAAAACTGTCAGAATAATCAATCACGTTAGGATTAGTATTTAACGTCTCGACCGCACAAATCCAAAAAAATTTTGAACGCGACCACATACAACGTTAAATTCAAACAAAGAAAAATACAAAACTGTCTGCGAGTATCGGACTAAATACTTTAAATCATGTACCGATACAGCTATTTGCCATCCTAAATTGATATATTTATATTTGCGGCTTAAGGCTGGTAATGCTATTGTTTGGCAGACCATTATCTTCGACCCCGAATGGATGTCACTTATGAAACAACAGGGTTCCGTCGGGAAAACTAAAATATATTTTCAAGTTTGACACAATTCTGCAGTTTCGAAAAGTTCTTTTGCGTCGGTGCCTTCCTTTGAATTTTAAACCGCCAAAAGTTTACGGTAGCACCAAAATTCAGAAAATTTCTGATTGGATTTGCGATTTGAAAGCCAGTTGAAATACCAGTCGAGCTAAATTGGTCCGTGATTAGTCAATCTGTGAAAATCAAATGCAAAGATAATATAATTTTCGTTGAGGTAGGCGTACCTCGTCGAATAAAAGAATCAGCTTGACTTCAGAAGCGCGGAGTTCGGTCGACTTTACAGACCGGCCACGACGCTTTATTATATATGTTGTTCTCGCATGAATCATGTGGATTTCGTTTGGAAAGGTACTGCGTAGGCTTTCAGAGCCATGCAAAAGAGGGTCCAGCTGGTGCTATACTTCGGATCGAAGGTCGTAAGTATTGATCGTGCGTCAGGAAAGAACGGAGGTTTATTTTCCCCGAGACAAAACAATAGGTGTGTGTGCAGATACCTTGTGCTCCCCCAAACTTCATAGGTTTTAATGTAATTAGTACAAATTCCCCCTCGAGAATGACTTTTCGTCCGCCTTTGGTTAAACCTTTGCCTGTAGATATGCTACGGTTAAATACGTCCTGGACACTTTTAGCTAAATCCTGGTCGATTTATGTCCGTGTGAGTAGTTAGCATCGGCAGCCGAAGTCATTTTGGTTCCATTGAGCCTAGGTACACTTCATAACGAAGTCATTTAGATATGATAGATCCAAATATTTCATGACGATTGAGTTGAGTTAGGACAAAGAAATTTTTTCCTGAGTTGATCCCAGTAAAAAGATTTGCTAAGCGAATCTTGTTGCGGACTTCTGAGAACGCGGAGTGGTTTTCAAAACTCTATAGTCTGGTTGAATGTTGGGTGCTCATGGTGCGCTTGGTGACGAAAGAATGACGTCGATAGGAGAGAGGCGTACGTATTTGCGCGTCCGACTAGGTTCTTGGGTAAATGCGTGGACTAATGCGCGCCTAAACTGAACGCGCGCCCACTATCTATTCTATTTTGTAATATGCGATGTAGAATCCGCATACATTGTTAGGTAACAAGTAAGAAAGGGGATTCGGTTCATTACCAGCGTAGAAGTAGTAATTTGAAGTCGGCTAATAACAGTGCCGCGACGATTATTAGTTTTCAGTTAGGATTCGCCTATGTTCGCGAACAAATTCAATGTAAATTCGACGGCATGAACAAAAGGGTCCTGTAGTTTCTCATTATGTCCGCGAACGTAACAATTGTTATTAAAAAAGCCACAAAATTTCGTTCACAAACAATTTTGATGTTCGCGAACAGAAAACAACAAATTTTAGCTTGAGTAGACAGAGATCGTAAACGGAATTTATTCCAAACAACAAAATAGGATAGTCAGAGAGCGCAGGTTTAGTTTGCTCGCGCATACGTATGCTCGCGCATACATATGAAAGTCCAGGACCGTCATAGGTTATACCCCTGAATCTTATATTGAACATTGGTGAAATAGCTATTACAAAATTTAAATATATCACATTTGCTGTTACACCTCGTCAATCAGCCGACAAAACCGTACAAAAATAGTGAATTAGACGTGATTGTACAGAAAATTATAGCATTAGGAATAGGTAGGGGCAGGGTATATTACGCCCCCATGGTTCAAAATATGGTTTAATGTTAGGTCTATCACAGAAATCTGTCCGGATCCTTTTCTGATTAAAATCCACCATGCACACGGTCTTTCAAAAGTATCTTATAAAGCAGTATGCTCATGGAGGTATACTCTAGTCAGTTACCGTAAGAAAAATTTGGCATAAACGGAGTGTTCAAATTATGCCACAGCCTGCAAATGGCGACATCGATGCAACTCTACCGTTAGGATTCGAATATTCATGCATGCATGGTAACAACATTTCGATAGGTTACACAAAGTATGGTTTCTCCAATGGAGTTGTAACAAGTGTCAACATAAACTTACACCGACATCAGTAGAGAATAGATTAAGATCCGGGAGGTTTTCCGGGCGATAGAAATATATTTTATGAAAATTGCATCTATTATGATGCCTTTAAAATTTTAGCCTAAGTGAACGGGTCACTGGGCCCTGACGATAATACTGAAAGTTAAACTAAAATTGCAGCTAGGAATTTTAAAATATGATCCGACTCAAAAAAATTTCAAACGCAGTTCCGACGGGAGCAAAAGCTGCTCGATATTGTGGAGCGATTGCGTCGTTGAGTTTCAAGTTTTCCGATATTTAATTGCACTGCCAGTTAGACCTATATCTCTTTGCTATCACAAAGCAATTGTTACTCAACTGCATGATAGGCAGTCGTCGTAAAAGAAATGTAAATTTTACGGTGTTTGGAAGTCACTGCATGTATTTACATGCATGGGGAAACAACAGACATAAGCAAAATGAGGTGAGAAGAGGCTTTTAGGGTGAGGCAGAATAGCCGTTTTGGCCTGGTGGTCGGGATCTATTGGCAAGTGGAGAGACGGGCTATAGAAAAATCAGCTGTAGGTTATGAGAAGATAGCAGACCAAATTTCATGGAAATTGCGTTGAGTTCGTGAATAAAATTGATATGTAAATTTTGCTTGTTTGAACCAGGCCTACGTCAGAATTACATGGCAGGGTCGTTGGTGCAGGCATGTTCCCAGTACCGAGTTACAAATATATCTGGATAATTTACCGCCAAATAAGCCGAAGTCATCGTATGAGATTGTTCGAACATCTCCGGAGCTTGATGGACTCGCCATTGCGATGAGGCTTTTTGAGAAATAGCTCGAAAATTATGGCATTTACCTACTAAATGGAATAATTGAGGTTCACGAGCGAATATGTCACGAAATTACCATAACATAAGTGTTCGTAATTGAGGTTTCAGAGACACTGGTGATGATGTCCTAATTAGCTTTGATTTCGTTGATAGCGCCACGAACTTCAGCAACTTATAACGTTTTGGAGACCAAGAAAATATAGTTTTAATTACCGGTGTAGTATTGTTCCTATCTGTATGAGGCATGAATGATATGACGAATGCGAGTTAATGCAGAGCTGGTTTTGCCATCTATGTAAGCTTTGCCAAGTCGTAAGAATGATAGAAATACGGCACATTGGCCGTCTGGCACAACTTAATCAAGTGATAATCAAATGAATTTTCTTATATAGAATGTAGATTAACACGGAAGCGACCCATCCCACCTAAAGTATTACCTTATTATCGTCCGGTACTGATGTCCGATATTTTTCATATTTTTCATGCATAATCGAGCGGGAAACGTAAGCTCACGTCAGCTGCACGCAAAAAGCAAAACGGCACACGTATTTCCTAAGTACCACTAGGATTTCGAATTTACCTTAGCGCATACTTGATTGCTACTATACAGTCATTATCGCTTGCTGTTTCACTTTGTACCCTTTTGTCGTATCGTATACTCATGCATATAATTAATTATATATGTGCAGTTTTATATAACAGTATAAAGTTTGTAACGAACGTCGAAAACATTGTCCGCTTTTTGTCTGTTCGACCTGAGCTGCCTGCATTAAGAATACCCAAAATTCGAGAATAGATTGTCTCAAAACGGAACTAACTCTTCTCGTCGAATAGCACTAGCGCCAAGTGCTGCGTTGACCAAATTTTGAAGCACACCAAGGCATATTTTCAACCTTTAGTTGAGTTAATCCGTAACGTAATTACTCTCTTAAGGTTGGGGTCAAGTCGAGAATAACAATGATGGCCTCCTAATATATTGCTTGTTTGGCTTATCGTTACTGAGCCCTATGATGATACTGATGCATAAGATGCGTGGATGTTCTTTACCGTTGAGTATAAATGTTTCGATGCACGTAACTTCATGTACCATACTTGCTTTGAAATAAACAAAGATAATCAATTCGCTTGCGTTCCTTGTTCACTCTGGCGGCGTTAATTGTTAAGTGTCTTGTCCGTCAACTATCTACGCTGCGGAACTAAGAATGATAGACTCTAAGTCTTAACTCGTACGGTTTACGACTAATGCAATTACAATAGAGTAACCGAAACATTGCGAGAGGAGTCCACAAACTCATGAATGAAAATAGTTCACAAAATCATAAGACACCAACGTCATTTAATATTTACTGCACGAAATATATTGTTCCAAAGGTGCTAAACACGGTTAGCCAAAGAGTCCGACGTTAAACACTTAGGGACTGTCGAACCACTTTGGGGGCCATAATGGGTACAATTAATTTATAGTAGTAGAACCACAGCCAATGGAGACTGGGTTAAAATTTACACCACAATTACTGGCACACTACAGCTACTGTTAACGGGTAGGATCAAATGTATAAATTCACTCTTCAACAATGTTGGCATAAACAACTTCCGAGTGAGGTCAGGATAGGCAACACTGGTTGGACATCGTGACCTGTGAGCAGAGTGTCAACCTCCCGGGCCTCAGTAATCATGCCAAATGCTAGACGCATGCGTAACTGATTCCAAACACACATCGTGAAACGCGCCTGCGACATTCCATAGCTTCTTGTATCCTACCGAGAAAAATTAAAAAATTGTCGAATTTGCAAAAAAATGGTCCACCCTTGAGGTTATGATATCTGGGGTCGTATGGGCATGGTGCTAGGAAGTTGCAACATGCAGCAGCGTACTGTTATTGCATAAATGGGGTTCTTCCCCAATTTTTGAGAGCACTATACTTATGTTCTTCTTCACCAATATTTGAGAGTACTATACGTCTTGTGCTCTTCATCAATTTTTAATAAACACTATACTTATGGTGTTATGCAGAAATTTTAGAGCACTACCTCTGAATTGATACATCGATATTAAACTAGCTTTTTTCAAACTAAATGAACACTAATGCCATACCCTGACTAATTAGCATTAAGCTGAACTGATTGTGCCAAAATATGATAGTGTTTTATCGGATATACCTGTTATACCAGGAATGAATAAGCCAAAAGTGTGACTCATTCCTGAAATTTGATGTTAGCAAATATTAGATGTCAACGGCGGTGTAGTTTTACTTGCGAAGTCGTAGTCAAAGCACATTTTTGAGGTTTTTGTAGAAAACTGTCAAATCCCTACATTTGAGGGAGTCGCCTTTAGGTTGCCATTGATTCAATGTGTTCCTTACACAACTGGGAGGTTCCACATATTCGACTTAATATTTGGGGTTCTATATACCCCACAAAACTGGATAGTTATGTATTTTGATACTGCGGTGACAAAGTTAACATTAAAGCACAGGATACTGTCATAGTCTTCCTTGATGCACTCATCGTTATGTCATGTATGCATTATAGACATTTATATTGAAGTATATTACATTAGGTCATATCGTGTAGTTTCTCCTTCCCAATTATGTGGTCGTTTTTTGGCTTGAGGGTGCTGATGCGCCCAAAGAAGCCAGGGATAGTCGAAAACCTCGAAAGAGGAAGTAAAGCTTACGGAGCGTCAGCGGCGATCAGCTACCTCGTAGAGGGGAGGATCAGCGACGCCCCGAGGGGGTCCGAGCCTTAAGAGGATAATATTCCATGTGAGCATATATGGTAAAAACGCTGAGTCGGCTTAGATTCAATTAACTGACTCAGTAATGTCGTCAAATTTCACTCAGTCTGACCAAACGTGGCTCAAGATCGGTTAAAGTTGGCCTGTACTTGGCCAAACATGATACCTGCTGAGTCAAAAACTACTGGCTTATAATTTAACTAACGTGTACTAAGTAAGTTTAGCGCTGATTCAATAGAGTTCTTCACGTGTCGACATCATGCAACATGTCATTGTTGGATTTTGTTTGCAACGAGTTCTAATAGCATACTTTTTCATCGATTTAGTATATGACATACCGACTTTATCTAGGAACCCTTGTGCAAGCGAACTCGAGAAAAATCTCCTTGTTCGAACAAATCTCAGATAAAATGTGTATTACTAACTACAACTTCATAATTGGTGCGTCGATTCGGTTCGTCCCAAATTTTTGTCAGCTATTTTGTAAAACTTAAAACTTCGTATTGTTCGCGATCTGCGTTTGTGTCTGTTTTGTTAAGCACTTGACCATCACAGTCTGCAAAGATTTTTCTCTCTTGTCAGCCTTCCCTACTATGTGCCCTTGAATGTTGACAGAGTGAAATTGTTTGACCTCGCAGTTATGTTCTTCAAGGAGTGCAATGTGCAGCATTTCGATAGACAATGTAGCTTACCGCAAGATACTGTTTTCTGCATCTTTCGAAGCATTTTTGCAATCTATGAGTCAGAACTTAGAGCAGAAATGTCTAGTCACGCGTCAAAAAATACTAAATTAACTCTAAATTTTGTTGTCACATTAGAACAAACAGTTTGCAGTCATTTTCTAGTTTGCAGCCACTAATTTATAAGAAAGGTCAAAGCGATAACTTTTAATATTTGACTGGTACTCTCATAGTTACCCTATTATCACCAACCACAAACCATAGCCAGAACAGACTACATGTTTTCAAGGTTCCATGGACAGATAAGTAATAACGGCTAAACATTGGCATGATTCTAGCCTTGTTTTGATACGTCCGATATGTAGGCCCGTAACGCTGTAGTGGTATCCAACTACTCGGTTAACGGCATCAAGCCTTCTTTTAATACCACCAAAGGCATGTCATCTGCGCACTATTTAGTTTGTTGCATTTCTTGGACACGAAATTGCTAATCTAATCAAATTTTAGCAAAACAAATAGTAATTTGTGATCCACCGTTGTACATCATTCATCTTTCAACGTTAGTGGCACCTGCAGTACAAAATAATTTCTGGAAGCCTTGTCCTACTTTGAACAGAATATTTTTAGTTCTAAAGGGGCGCCTGCCCAAGGTACGCCGAAAGCATAATTCTCAAATGTATTATTATAGTATGTTGAGTCATTTGTACTGGATAATATCAATATTTTCTTTCTGCATTTCAATAATCAATTCCAGTTTCTCGACTTTTTTGCTGTAGTTGATGCTTTTATTTTGAAATTTATTTCAGCTGCAGCACTACGCTACGCTAAAGGAAGTGGTCCTCGTGTGAAAGTGCAGAGTGGAAGTTATACTGATGGAGTTGCATATATTTTGATGGAATATAGTTTGCCAAAAGGTACGCGCATCTGCTAACAAGTTAGTATTTCGAAGGTTCATTGTAAATTCAGATATTATGATTTAATACATGTGTTTTGAAAGATATTAATGTTTTAAAATAATGTATATATCAATAAAATAACTAAAAATTCCAAAACAATTAATATCTTTGATTTGACTTGTTCAATTTACTATTTAGTTGTGAAGTCATTTGTTTAAGAAAGATATTTTATTTTTTTACATTTCAGGATGGAAACGAAGCGATATCGCCAACATCAAAGTGATATCTCCGACGGCAACTGACATAGCAGGAGTAATATATACATGTATATACATCAAAAACGAAAAGTTACATAGTACTAACTGATATGTAAAAGTCTTCCGATTTCAAAAGTCAAGTGTCAAAAAGTCAACTGTACCTTTTGCATGAGACACATTGTTGAATTTGGTTAAATGTTGCATTTAAATCCAATGGTAAGGTGTATATTGCGTCTTTTTAAAATGTTTGTTGTTAGTCAGTTCTGCTAAGACGTAAAAATATGAACTATTTGCTAGAACAATAACATTTCGAGACGTGACAAGAACTTATAGCTGCCAGGTGCATTTTCGGGACTTTTTTGTTAGACATTCCTTAATCGATTATGTAATTTTTACACTATTCGGCTAAGCTCTTCAGGGAAGCTCGAATGGTGTATATCTTATACGTTTATTGAGACTATTATTTCGAAAATTTTTTATAAACTCAAACAATCGAAAAATTGTCTTAAGTATGACTGAAATGGGCATTTTCTGGACCGCCTTATCGAGCTAAGTCGAAATATACTATAGTTGCAGCATTTTCTTCAGAATTGACCATTTCACGGGTGGAAGCTAACCGCAAAGATGCAAAAAAATTAATGCCGCAATGGCGCGAATAAAATTAGGACACTTTTGGTGGCATTGAAATGGACACATTAGTTTTGCCTTTTAGCACTGAGATCGATCTTTCAGATGGGCCGCTGTTTTTCCGTGCGTCTTCAAATTTGGGGTGTTGCAAGATTTTCGTGGGTCGCTCGTCATTCCTAGGTAGCCTACATCAATGCCTGTACCATCGCCCCCTTTAACCATTAGTGTGGCGAGCACTTCTCAACAATATTTTGACTTGTCTTCCCACTCAAAGAAAACTGGCACTAGGTATAGTACACGTATTTATCCTCATTTCCATTAATTAGCGCCAATTTGCAATTCACATTTTTGTAAATTTGGGTTTAAGAGCTGCAGTGCAGTTTACATACATACAAACCTATACCTACATACATACCTACATAACATACATACCTACATACAAAAATTATTTTCATTAATTTAATATACCCTGCAACAGGAAAATGTATTCTTTTGCTTCCTAGGATTAGAAATAACAATACTATTTTCAAACGAAAATCATTCCACCCCAATTCTAAATAAATGTTGCCCGCATTCCGAATATTCGTTCTGCCCACTCAAAATTCCTCCAAAGAGGTTCTATTATGTATTGAAGTCAAACTCTTGGTAGTTTTTGTGCATGGCATGCTTGGCTTTTAACAGCCAATATTACAAAATTAATATACGGATTTAATTTGTTTAGACCGCCGTACAAAGCCCGATTGAGCCAACTTTTGTGGTTAACATTGCTGAAGACAAACTTACATCAAAACGCATAACCTATTATCTTTTTTCGGTGAGTTTTTAATAAAACTATACCTAATGAAATTATTACTTTAACGGACTATAAATTTAACATATACTATTTGCCAATGAGATCAATAGTTTATATAGTACATTGTCTAATCAGATTTCTAAAACAGTGGTGGTACTGATATGGAGCCAGCGACCAGGTCTGGATGCTTAATCAATTAGCAGAATTACGCGTACTTCTCTATCAGCGGTTTCATTGTCTATTCAAATTCCTAAAGAGGCTGCAAAATACTAGTGGAACTAATACGGAGCTCGTGTCCGAACTTGGATTCCTCTACACTTCAGGAATTATATATGCGTATTTCTTTATCAGCTGGAAAGCTTCGCGCAATAAAAAAGTAACGAAGATACCATATACATGAATCATGTGTTTTCATTCCATTTCTATATGAAGTTCTTTTATATGGTGGAATGAGCACGATGCTAGCTTACTCTACATACAGATGCGTATCTGAAGCTTAGTTCCTAACTACCGTGAGCTTTAGCTTCGGTTAAATGAAACTCTTGAAAGGAAAAATATTAACGACAAAACTAAAAAAGCGAGCAGCTAAATTTCGAAATCTTTAAGCAACGAAACTAAAAATTGCTCAATAAAACTAGATATATAATTTGGATATGTACTATCACTAGGCTTTTTATACTTCTTCGTATTCATTTACACAAAATGTTGTTTTGTTGATGTTCACAACCTAATGGAATTTATTTATTGCAGTGGGTATATATAGCTGGAAATATCTTTCTAATCTTTTAGCTGGATTTGAGGAAATACAAGTATATATACCATTGCTCAGGCAAGTTCTCAATCATTAAACGATATAGCGCTCGTCTCTTTGTTAAGTAGGACTGTTTTTTAAACAAATCACTTTCAGATATCAAGTTGCACAAACCGATTGGGCATGGGCGTCTAATCTCAGGCTAACGTTAAGACATAATAATCTAAATCTTTATTGTTACCTATAGACTTTGTCAAATTTTGCCTAAAATTAAGGCCCAAGTAAATGGCAATTCCAAGAAAAAAACAGTTTTTTTAAACTCTTGCACAATGTTTTACTGAAAAATCAGGTTTTAGACATTTCCATACAAATTATAGGTTTTGCATTTCAGTTAACACTTCTGAAAAGTTCTTATATATTTGTTTAGTTTTATAGCAAATGGCTAATGGGATTTGGGTAAATAAGTTTTAAGCCTTGATATATAACTATGACTGTGTTTTCTAGTAAATTATAGGTCGAATCGCTGACAGACGCATGCGGTAATAAAGTCTATTTCGATATTACGTTTGGCGCGCTGTTCTCCACAAGTAAGTACAAGGGCTTAGCCTAAATTCAGATTCCGTTTCTATATCCGCCACTTGAGAATACATTAGCACATTTGGCTAGTTTTTTTCTGCTAATTTCTTTTATATATGCATATTTCGTGGCGCATCGGCACTAATCTTTGGAACACCACTTGAACAATGCTTTTTTAGTGCAAACATCCACTCAAACTTTGGAGTAATCATTTTGTAATGGGAAAATCGAATCGGGCTACAATTTTGACTCTCCCTGTTTTGTAATGCTGTGTATCCGTAACAGTGATATTGCGTCTGTGTCTATGGATATCAACAAGAAATGTTGGAGCTAAAACTTTTTATTTGAAGCTGTAGCATATGTATTCCAATATTAACGTGTCGCTCTGCACCTTAGCACTAGCTGCGCGAATTGAACAGACATGGTTTTGGACCGACAAACTGGCTTTAAATTCGCTGCTGTCCTGAATACTTTTTTAATCGGACTGGTGGCTGTGAGTCGAAGCTATCTCTTATTGGTTAAAACATGTCGACAAAAAATAACACTTTTACATGTTGTTCTGGCGGAAGAACATGCTCCATCATATCACTAAAGCTATAGTTTTGCCAGTTACTATATAAATATAGGTTTTCTATTTATACAGTATGTACAGTCATATGTTTATCCAGAGTAGGCAATACAACGACGGAAGACCCTTGTGGGAGCGATAGCCTA
The DNA here is from genome assembly GCA_030248225.1 of Trileptium ribeirensis. Taxonomy (NCBI): domain Eukaryota; kingdom Metazoa; phylum Nematoda; class Enoplea; order Enoplida; family Thoracostomopsidae; genus Trileptium; species Trileptium ribeirensis. Next base: position 27,064 of record JASANE010010379.1, read on the forward strand.
CCTAGATTCACATACTTTTAGATCAGTTGTAAATCTTACCTACCTAGATTCACATCTTTAGATCAGCATTATAAATTATCTCTTCAAGTGAACTACTAAATTTTCAAGCTCTTCGTTCGTTACTTTTCTTACTTTATTAACTGTTGCAAATATTAGCTTTATTCGTTTTCATTTGTTTGTTGTTTCACCTGTTTTGTGAGATATTGTTTCTGACGTAAAGCGAGTTAGCGCGTTCATTAAATCAGTTACAATTCTAAACTCGGATCAAGCATTAATTCCATTTGTCCTAAAATGGGTGTTACGCGAAGTCCCGTCAAGGAAATTCATTCCGTAGACCCTTCAAATATTGACTATTGGTGTGCGCGTAAAGATCATGGCGCAATGGTACAGTGTTTCCTCTGCTCTAACTACAATCACTATGAATGTTTGGGTTTAAGTATTCATGATCTAAGCTCTGTGATAAACTTGTCTGACGATGGAATATACATCTGTAAGGTTTGTGCTCCACGGGCAACGGCGCAGAAGCAGTCAGAGATTATTTCCGAAATTCCAAATGCTCGCATTTTTGTTCATCACACGGCTTCCTTACAACAAACTGGTCAGTCAGATGCTAATTCTAACGCTATTCAACTTTCTATGGATTTAATTGATCGTATTGCCACAATTGCATCAACTGCTGCTAGTAATGCCTGTCAAGAATTTTTTACTAAATTCATGAAAGATTTTCACATACAAACTTCGCTTATGGTTCAGGAAGCTCTTGAAAAAAGAGATAAAAGACGTAACCTTGTTTTTGTTGGCTTACATGAAAATGCGGAAATTGATGTTGATCAAAGCAAGTTAGATATGGAAAAGGTTCAAGGCTACTGCAGGAAACTGGCGATTGACACTAATGCTATTCGGAAGGTTTTTCGCAATGGCCCTAAAACCTCTAAAAACGAGTTCTTAAAATATGTTTTGAAGAGGGCTACTCTGGAGATCGAATGTCGTTTTTAAAGGACTCTAAAAATCTTATTACTGGTGATTATTCACTAAGTGACTTACGCATTCGACCTTTTGTACGATTTCACTTGACTTTTGCTGAACGAACAAAGGATCGACAGCTACGTAATGAATTATTTGAGCGACGCCGTAATAAAGAAGATGTTATTAGTCGACATAAACAGATAATGCCGCGTCCTGTGATACAATTTAATCAATGTGCTGGTTTCTTCTCTGGTTTGGAAACTGAGACAATATAGTCGAACCACTGCGACTGAAACGATTGGTCTAGTGCTTTTGAATACTAATGGATTAATTTCTAAAGGACCCGATCTAAATTATTTATGTTCAGAATATAACAAGTCTATAATTGTTATTACCGAATCTAAACTTACTTCTTCTACTTCTAACAGTTTTTTTGGTATTTTAGGTAAAAATTTTCATACACTTCGTTGTGACCGTCGTGAAGGTTTCGGAGGAGGTGGTGTATTATGTTTGATTCCTAAAAAATATCGCTATATTGTTCTCGATGAAATTGCTAACGAATTTATTGAGTTGATTCAATTTAATATTTTCTTTGGAAATAAAGTAAAACAGAAAAAATTAAATTTATAGCAATTTATCGTTCTCCAACCCCAAATAAACACAGTTCCGCAGAAAATTTAATTGAGAAATTAGAGTCCATTTTAAACATATCGGTGCATGAGCCTACAATTAATCTTGGAGATTTCAACTTTGCTTCGATTATCTGGTGTAATAGCGAATTTCCTACCAATGCAGATGAGCTTAAATTTTCAGATCTATTATTAACCTATGGTTTTGAACAACTAGTTCTTGAGTATACTCATAGGGACGGTAATATTCTCGACTTAGTTTTTTCTAATGAAGAAAATCAGTGTAGTATTACGGCAGCCAGTGATTTATTTGGACATTCAGATCATTTACTAGTTGAGGGATTCCTCGGCCCATTCTCCATGCATGAGCAATACGCTATTGCTTCTAAAAATTTTGCAAAAGCTGATTTTAATGATATTAATAAGTTTATTTCAAATATCGACTGGAGTGATCGTTTTGCCACGTATATTGATGTTAATGAAATGTTACTTATTCTTAACTGTGTTCGTAACGAAGCAGTTTCCTGTTTTTTCCAACGTATCATATATCGTCAATTGCTGTGCATAAATGGTCTCGTAAAACCATATTGCTGCATAGACAGCAAAAATTGTCTCACAAACTGTATAAAAATACTCCATCTGTATTGTAAAACCAAGTGGTTGAAAGCGGCTAAGGCAGCTCGCGATTCAAAAAGACAATATGTGTATAATTTCGAATCTCGCGTTACCAATAAAAAGGATACCAAAAAATTTTATAAAAATTTGAAAACTAAGCTGAGAGTAAGCACTGTGAAATACCTTGTTTGTTGGGTCCTAATGAGAGTGTTCTTATTGATGATACTGAGCAAATGAATTTAATACATATTTCCAGTCTGTTTTCACTAGAGATAATGCTGTGGCGCTAACAGCTCACAATTATAGTGCTACTTTACTTGAAAGCATTGAAATTAACAATGATAATGTTCTTGAATCTTTATTAAACTTAGCTCATAAGACTAGTTATGGCTCAGATGGATTTCCTCAATTCTTTATTAGTAGTATTGCGGCTAGTGTGAGCATCTCCCTAGCAATGATTTTCAGGAAATCCATTCATACTGGAATTTTTCCCAGGCTATGGAAAATTGCAAGAATAATTCCTGCTTTTAAAAAGCAAAAAATGCCTAACTTCGAACTATCGTCCAATCAGTCTACTCTGTGGTTTCAGTAAGGCGTTTGAATCCATTATTAAAAAAGAACTTGTTCAGCATATGGTCAACATTGGTTTCTTTGATTGTTTCCAATTCGGGTTTACCAAAGGGATGTCTACTCTTATTAATCTCATTACTACTACTGATGATTGGACCAGGTCGATTGATTCTGGTCAGTTTGTTGATGTTCTGTACTTGGATTTTGCAAAAGCGTTTGATACTGTATGTCATAGTAAGCTGATTCAAACGTTATATAACATTGGTATATGTGGTGCCTTGTTAAAATTGATTGGTAATTATTTATCTGACCGCTTTCAATATGTTGAGCTCAATGGTTACTGTTCTGAATCACTTGAAGTTTTCTCAGGTGTTCCTCAAGGGAGTCTGTTAGGACCAATATTGTTTCTGATTTATGTTCGTAGCATTTCAGAATCTATAAGCTTTTCTCAACTTAAGTTATTTGCCGATGATGCAAAAATTTATCTTAAGTTTCGAGATAGCTCAGAATCTTCTTTATTACAATATGATCTAGATTCAATTAGTAATTGGTCTAATAAAATGCAGTTAAAACTAGCAATGGAAAAATGTACTGTTTTACACCTGGGTCATAATAATCCTGGAATTGATTACTTTATAAATGGTCATAAGTTAATTGATTCACAATCAGTTCGTGACTTAGGCATTGAAATTGCAGCTGATCTTAAGTTTTCGTCTCATATCGATAATATTGTATGTACGTGTATACGTTTAACCTATAATATTCACTCGAATTTTCGATGTAAAACTGCATCTTTTCTTGTTAAAATATTTTATATTTATGTTCCACCTATTTTGGAGTATTGTAGTGAGGTGTGGAACCCATACTTAATTAGCCAAATAAATCGCCTAGAGCGGGTTCAACGGTTGTTTACTAGGCTTATTCCAGGTTTCAAACATTTAACCTATGAAGAAAGACTACATCGATTAAACTTAAAAACGCTTGAATATCGTCGATTATTCAAAGACCTTGTCCTAGTATTTCAAATTTTAAACAAGATTGTAGATATTAGTGATGTGGAGTTATTTCAGTTGGTAACTAATGACAAAACCAGATCTAATTCTCGTAAATTATTTGTCGAATACAGTAGGTTAGACATTAGAAAATATTCTTTTGCTAATCGGATTAAATTTGCATGGAATTCGCTACCTAAATCTATAGTTACGTCACCATCTTTACAAATTTTTAAACTTCGTTTAGCTCGCTTTGATTTGACTCACTTTCTTATGGTAGGGCATAAGTAGCCATGTTGGCCTGGCTCTACCGCACCGACAACAATGTAATTCTATGTTATAGTGTTATTTGTTATAATTGATTGCCAATGTGTTGCTGGTGAAACAATAAATACAATACAATTCAGATTCTTCCAAGTGTTTTTTGAATTCAAATTCTTTCAAGTTTGTTTTGAACTCGGGTTTTTATGTTTATCCTAAATTCGTGCTTCATTAAGGTCTGCCTTAAATTCGACTTCTTTAACCTTTGCCATGGCTTTGGGTTCTTAATAAAGTTTGTCTTGAATTTAGGTTCTTTCAAGTTTATCTTGAAAATCGGTTCATTCAAAATTGTATTGAAAAAGTAGTCTTTCAAATTTTGCTTAAACTAAGATTCTTTTGAGGGTTCGGCAATGAGAGCTGTTTCAAGTCTTGTCTTGAGCTCGGATTATATTAAATTGGCAGGAACTTGGGGTATTTTAAAGTTTGTCTAGAGTTCGAGATCTTTATAGAATCCGGCTTCCTTCAAGTTGTGTTGAGTTCTAAATTTTTTCACATTGCCTTAAACTGTGTTTCTTTCAAAGTTGTCTCGAATTCGAACTAATTCACTTTGTCTTTTAATGTAGTATAAAATGAATTTGGTTATCTTTGAATTAGGTTGTCAAATAAATTTGGTTATCTTTGAATTAGGATGTTAAATGAATGTGGTGATCTTTGAACTTGGTTTTCATTATTGTAGTTATATTTTATCGCTTCTCAGTACAACCCTTTAGTATAAATTTGTATATACTAACAACACCGCACCGTTAGACTTGGCTACAATTGGCTACATTTCCTTCTTGAAAGTTAAAATTGCCGTACGAGTATCCAGTACATGTTTCAGCCGTAAAATTTATTTAACAGCAGATGTTAATTGAAGACATAGTTAAAAACATTCGACAGTAAGGTCATGAATGGGTATCAAACCGTGACTCAGCAAAGTTTGAGATTCATCTGGTGGCGATGAAAGATTGAAATGGATCGGCCGGTCATGGGTCAATGGCCTTGTTTCGCTAGGCTGGGCGTTTCACGGATCAAAGTGGAGACTTACGTAACCTGTCTGCTTCTATAAATCTCCAAAATAGATCTGCCACTATTTTTTATTGAATTAGCGAGCGAATGCACCTCTTTCCGCAAATAAAACGATATGGAATATACAGTTGTGGTCCAACCCAAATCCTGAAGGTGTGGTCCTAACCCTGAAGGGCGGATATAGGCCATGCCCTTCTCGATATACTAAGCCTAAGCCTTAGTCTTAGCCTAAGCTAAGGTCCCTATATGAGACATACACTAAGCCTAAGTCGGTGGGGGGCTGCAAACCCCCATACCGCCCGCTCTAAACTGTTCTTTTTCTAACGTTATAACGTACCGCCCTCAAGATTACTTGGGCCCAGTCGTGGATAAAATCTAACTGTCAGCAACAGAGTGCTTTATGAGTATTTTAAATAAATTTTTGAGCATGTTTAATTGTGTCTTATGATACTGCAGTTATAGTAATAATGTTTCACATTGTTATCGAAAACGTGACGATATATTTTATAATAACATCAAATTGGCACAATTAAGCCCGTCCAAATGAAAAGGTATTATCAGTATTTTGGTGCTGTGATTCCGAGTGCAAATATTAAATTAAGTTAATGAATCTGTATTGCGTACTCTTCAGTGTTAACTCTTCACATTTGAAGTACAAAAATTGAAAATAACCTTAAAATTTTTTTCAATGTATTGCAAATATATTTCGCTTCTTATAATAAACAGGTCGCTTGCCATTTACTGCTGTTTGACCTTCCTAAAAAGCGTATATTCTTATCAAGATCTTCAGAATTTCCTAAAAGCGGTTTGCCTAACATCGTTACTGATGGTTGGGGAACGCTGCCTATGAGTTACCTGGAAATTAAAAACGTATGTTGGTGTTTGAGTACAGACCGAACGATAATTCTAGTCACTAGAATGATAGCGTGCGCCAAAATTAGATTGTCACTAAGAAAATTTTGCAGTTTTGTCATGAACACTGTCTATCGAACTCTTATTTCACCTTAGTAGGAACAGAATGTAGACGTCTGCTTTAAAGCCAAATTTAATATTTTCGCTTCAACACTGTTATGTGTTTCCTAGAGCGCGTATCTGCTATTTATGGGCGTGGTTTTTGGTTTCAAACAAACCTGTCGCTAAAACTGCCGTATTAAGCAATATAATAATAATACTTATATAGAAAAACCGTATGCACTACAGATTAACGGTTGCAGAGCAATTGATTAGATTAAAGCTGTAACAGCTGATAACCCATTGAAATATCGCGAACATCACTATATAAGATCGCCGCTACAATTGTACTGTATCGTCTCTGATAGCAGATTCGGCTCAGGTCATCGGATCAAATTCGGGTACAGCAAAGCACCAATTGGTGACGTTTCATATTATGTTCCGTCTGCGTGCAGTACAGAATTTTGCACAATCCAAATGTAAGATCTGGTGGACCCGAATTTGACCCGATGACCTGAGCCGAATCTACGATCAGACACGATACAGTACAATTGTAGCGGCGATATTATATGGTGATGTTCGCGATATTTCAATGGGTTATCAGCTGTTACAATTGTACTGTATCGTGTCTGATCGTAGATTTGACTCAGGTCATCGGGTCAAATTCGAGTACAGCAAAGAACCAATTGGTTACGTTTCATATTATGTTCCGTCTGCGTGCAGTACAGAACTTTGCACAATCCCAATGTAAGATCTAGTGGACCCAGCTGTGATCAATGAGAATGCTCGTCTAATACACCTCTATAAAGTATAAGTACAGCTCAAAATGTACTGGGACGCGTACACATATTTTTTAATCATTTTTACCATTTCAATTCCATATATTTTGTGCTGCTGAAATAGAATATGTATCCTTTAGACGGCTGTCGGGTCTATGATTTGTCAGGTCTTTGTCCAGTCTGAAAATTTGTTCCCGATGCGGTCTCTAATATTTATGTTTGAGAACACACAGAGCGGCACATTGAAAGCTACAACATCAAAACAAAATTTGAGCCACCGCAATAAGAAAAGAGCTTCACCGAATTTTATTTGTGTTACCTGTCTACGTGATATTGAGAAATGTGTTGCTGTTTCTGCGTGCCCACTCTACACTGCACCAAGAATTTTTAAAGCAATTTGGCGCTTTTATGCTTACACGCCGAGTACACGCATGTAAGTAGATAGAATAATTACCATATTCATATGCCTTGATTATTCAATACCAAATGAGGTGTTTTTCAGTTAGTGAAAGTCCATGCGGAATTTTAGCATCACCAAGACTTAGGCGTCTGTTTATAGTTAGTGGAACTGATAATAAACTGAACGGTGCACGAGTCCATTGATTTGAGCTAATTTGTGCTAATGAGCTTAGCGTTCGTCAATCCATAGTACCTACCGGGGTTTCAAGAGTCTTTTCCATTGAGGATTCAACATCTATAAGACATGAACTGAAATTCAACAAATCCTTTATTCAAACTTTTTCCTGAAAAGTTGTCGAAACATAGCGTTAAGCTGGCACATAAGTGTAACAGGCCCGTTCCGGCCCGTTACGTTAGTCTCGCAAGATCCTGGACGTTAAAGCCGTCTCAAATTATCTCAAATTGAGCAAAGGTAGGGTTTAAGGGAACGAATCATTGTAGGCCGCTTGGGACCATGGTGATCAATGATGGTGTCGCGTAATTTCATGTTCTGTCACTGTTATATCTTGCCAATTGTATAACCTTTGTCGCTGTATCATTCATTGTATGATCATACATATCACGGGACAGGCTCAGGTGAGCCCAGAGAAGCTTCACTTCGGTTGGTTGTACGAACTCAGAAAGACAAGGAAGGTAGGAGAATGCTTAACTGGCCAGGACAGAAAACCCGAGCGGAACTCGATCACTAGCCCCTATTTCCCCATCGCAATTTCAAATTTCTGACCTTCCGGGAATAGGAGGCCACTGGTCGATTGAACCCGGCTCTTACCGCACAAGTAATCGAAACCAGGACTATCAATTTTACCTGGTTCAAGCGAACTAAAGCTTAATGGTCACGAAAGCAAGCTGAAATCATTGGGTTACAGTAGTCTCCGATTATTCGGAAACGACGGACCTCGGGCCTGTTTGTCAGCCCGTAACCTTCAACGGTTCAGATTTACCGAAAATGTCCCGAGTACTTTTAGGTAGAGAATTTTCAGGGCTCTCGAACGAGCTCGCAACATCGCTACTCGCTGTCGGAATTCCTGAGATATTCTAGGGACAAACGGGTAAACATTCAATTAACAGCCAATACTTACGCTAGGTTTGGCTGGTGACCATGGTTCCGAGTGGACATAACCTAGGTTTATATGGAAATATAGTTATGCATATATATGTGTATTACGTGACCTTCGTGACTCGGTGTGTCTATTTTTCGCCCCACCGTATCAAAACCTTTTCATAGCATCCTGCGACGCCCTAAATTGCTTGACCACCATATTAACAATTGGTTTTTCTGGTTACCATCGGACCAGTGAGTGAACGTATGCGTGTTTCCAAGTAGTCTACCCATCTAGGCATCTGACGAGGCCACGCGGGTCTCGATCCGACCAGTCATTCCGCTGCTAGATCACTCATTTCCCTGTTTTATACCGTACCACGGAAATTCAACATAAAATTCCGCCTGTTTGTACCAACTCCGTATTTGACACCAGACCCTAAATGTGCTCATGCGACCCCTCATTCTATTGGCCTGCTCCTGGCGAGTACAACGATAACTGGTGGGTCTTTGTCCGACTTCGCGCTAGCCAGTTATGACCGACAAAGTGCCCCCCAATTTGGCATACCGACTGAAAGTGGGTACAGTCCAACCGAGAATTTAACCCCAACTCAAAAGTAGGCAAAACGCACCTCATTGCATTCGCCACGTCGAGACATCTTCAAAGATGCCTGGCGGGTCTCCGTCAGTCGCCCCGTTAACCCGAGACGGCCGACAACGTGCCCCCACCATTATCGACACTCTCTATATCAGACGTGATTGAGAGCCTACCCGCTGCCGATAAGGAGGGAAACACCCCTCGTTGAATCCCCCCGGTTCACGAGCCCGGCGGGCTTCGCCCAACCGGGAAAGCCCGCTGAAATCCTGTATGCTAACATATGTCGGAACCCAAAATTGGGTCCCGACCCGCCACTGCGTCTACCCCCCTCGTGTTTGGTATCATTCGGCCCCGTTTTTCGTCCGGGGACCAAATTTCGCCCCCGCCCCTCGAAATTCCCTCGGGAATCCCCTGTCCCGACTCCCTTCCCGTGCCCTTTCTTTTCCGTTTTCCTTTTTCTTTTACACTCTCTCTAACCAACTTCGTTGGTCGGTTGTCGTTGCTGCTGTCGCCGTGGATGTATTGTATTGCGTGTGTGTGTGTGTGTAGTGTTGTTCTTGTGGTTGCTATGTGATTGTGCTGTTGTTGTTGTTGTTGTGGTTCTGCGTGTTTCTAGTGTGAACTTGAGCGACCTTTCCTGTCGCTCAGGTCGCCTGTGTGTCTCATGTGTAGTGTGTGCTCATGAGTATTGTATGTGTATGTATATATGGATATAGATATATAAATATGTATATATATATGTAGCATATAAGAATATGACAAAAAAAAACAGGACGCGTAGGGACAAGACGTACAAAACGACACTAAATTCATGAGTTTTACGGACGGACTGGACATATAGGAATAAGAAGGACGGGGGCATGTTTAGGGCCCTCCCGTGGTTTCCGAGAGTTCCTGAATAGGACCCCGGATAGATCAAGATGTACTTAGGAATGTTCTGCGCCCCAGTACCCGAAATGAGCCCATTCCTACCTTCGGTTCCCCCTCTCCAGGACGTCTAAAGACGTCCTGTCGGGATATTTGAAATTTAGCTAGGAATGCCAGGAATGCTAGGAATGTTTGGCTTTATCTTGTAAGCCGACATATAAACGTGCAATGTTTGCACGTTTATCCATGGATAGGGCGATAAAATTTAGCCCCAGATGGCCTCCAAATAAGCTTAGTTAAGTGATGAATGAGGCAGCTAACTCGCCAAATAGCTGAAATTTGACCTCAAATCGGCGAGTTAGCTGGGGGAAATATGATGGATGGGGACTAGAAGACGAATCTGCCCCGAAATAAGGACAGATTTCCAGCTTAATTCGATTATGCTATATAGAAACGGGTTTAAAATTTTAAATCTGACGGGTTAGTCAACCATTTCGTGGAACAGTTGGGGGATAACACTCGATTTAGGATTAGATCATAGGTTTACGAGATCTGAGTAATGATCTTCAGATCTATTCTTGACATAACTTTTGAAAGTTACGTTAGAATTTAAGCCGAAAAGCACAGATGGTCGACCTCCGAGTATTCGGAGGGTTCAAATTTGATGTCGGCGACTTCGATTGAAGCCGACTCTCTCTAAAGGGGACCCAGGGTTTACGATAGCTGTCAAAATCAAAATCTTGGAAACTTTTCGATTGGGCGCCCAGGTTTGAACTCAAAAAAGTGGGCGCTGAAAGAGCTTCTCCGATTGGATAGCGACAAAGTCGCTATCCTTCAACATAGCCGAAAATTTTGAGGCGACGACTACCGCGTCGTCTCTTGGAATCAGTTCGACTTCGGCAGCGCGGAGTTCGGTCGACTCTACTGACCGGCTCCGACGCTTGACTTTACTAGTGTAGTTTCGCAATAGTTTTCTTGCTTTCTTGTGCTTTTTGTTCTTCGAGTTTGGAATGGAGGTCAACGACTGGAGGACCCGCGCAGGCATCTTCTGCCTCGCGGAAGGGGACTAGCGGTTGCTGTCGCGGATCGACGGCTGTAAGTTAAGAGGAGTCTCGAGCAATTGGGGGTTTATTTTCCCCAGATGTAACAGGAACCAATCATTTATAAAGGACAACTTAAAGTTGACGCCCATGGGTGAGGGCCTCACCTTCCCCGACCGGCGTCTATACTTTTACATGCTGTTAGACAAACCTCCACACGTGGCATTCCGTTTTGGGCACCTCGAGCTATTGCACGGAAGGTACTAAATTGTAGGCACTAAAGTCGAAGTCATTCTGATTCCCCGTGGTCATAGGTAAGACAAATCAATGATGGACGCCTCTCGTCCATGTTTTTACATGACTTATTACTCTTGAGTTAGGGCTGTCAAATTTTCCTGAGCTGACCACGGTAAAATTTACCAATGAAACCATAGGGGCTTACTTGCTTGCCTTTAATCACGGTTATGGCTTACAAATTTCCAGCTTAGTGGACTGTTCGACACTCATGCCGCTGCTTGACTGCGGGCTGACTTTGCAGATAGGGACATGGGACTAGCCTCTGTCGGGCTTCAGGAAGCCTCAAAATTTCGTTTATCAGTTCGATCTAAGTAAATTTGGGGAATATAGAAGACTAAACAAATTCTAAGTGATTTCAGCTTGAGCATAAGGTCTTGGCACTCCGCAAGGAGCAACGTTTTACTCATCTTTAATGAACCTGCGGTGTACTCTCGATTTGTAAGAATGAGCGTATTGTTCACTATTAAAGGCTGAAAGAGCTTCACGTAGGGTAGACTAGGTTGCCCGAAATTCCGACCGCCCTGCACAACCCCGTCTATCAGTAATTTGATATAGCTCTTTGGAGGTACGTTACGGTACTCCGTGCTAAAAATAAAATCGCAAGCCCCGAACTTAAATGAAAGACAAAATCGCGACCTTTTGCGATTCGTTTGGACCCCAAACCGAGCAAGTGCAAAACCCCGTTTTCTTTTTGGAGCGACTTGATCGCTGAGTTTAAGCATTTTTCTATTTTGTCACTGGTTGCCCGTTAGGCTATGTACTATGTAGGCCCTTGCTTTGAGTTTTTACTGTCTTTCTCTTTTTCCCTTTTTCAGTTTCCCTTGTTAGGTTTCGATCCTGCACGGGGAATTTAAGCCCGCTGCAGATTTTCCGTATTATCCACTCGACTATCGAGTTCTGGTAAATTTCACTAAAATTTCAGTGATAACTTGACTGCACAATTTCGATAGTGCAGTTGAGACACTGTACAATTTCGATGTGTACAGTGTAATAAGGCAATAGGATAAGCGATAGAGAGAGGACGGCAAAGCAAAGAAAAAAGCGACAAGGGAAACGAAAGAAACAAAAGAAACAAAGCAAGAGAAGAAAGAAAGGAACCAACTCAAAACAACCCCCAAAAGAAACATACCAACCCACCCCAGGCGAGAATGAGTCCCCGTGGTGGGACAGGCACGACTACCCGTTAAAACAGTTAAAAGTGCGGCCTCGGTCGCTTAGAAAATCGCTAAAGGCGACAACCGCCCATGCCCCGTCTACTTAGGCTGTCGTAATACGAACCAGGGGCGTCCCATCAAAACGAGTAAAACTCTGTCCCCTGCCGACACAACGTAGTTCAAGTGATACTACGCCACCAAAATCAACCGCATTGCCACCGGCCTACCGGTTATGGACTAGTAGGATTCGGGGTAGTCGAACTCCCTGTTGGACTTCCGGAGACACAGAGACAGGGGAAAATGGCAATTGAGGCAAAGTCGATCCTAAGGACGAAACGTTGCGAAAGATTTGATAGGGACGGTAGGCTAGATCCGTAGGATTACGGACACTAGCCGGACAGAGTTCTCATACCGCTGCCTATCATGTTAGTGCCTCGCCTGTAGTAACCTGATCACTAATATCCGCCGGCTGGCGCTATAGGTGATTCTTATTGGTAACCATATAATGACATGTGTTCGAAATGATTTTGTTGTGCATATACTTGCCCGTGCCGGCGCTGTTACACTATGTTTGGGTTCGTACCCCGTTTCATGTTCCTTTTCCATCGAAATCAGTCGGTAACGTTAGTGGCCGCATTAGTGCATCGTCTGCATTGGCTACCCTGAGGCTGCTCTAAGACGAATATTTCCCTTCCCCGCATAACGACGCACATCGTTTTAAGCGAACTCAGAAGCACGCCAGAACACATAACCCGAGCGATAGCTGACTTAGTTGACGTTCAACGTTGAACGACTCGGATATAGATTTTGGTCCGGTATTTCCGGGAACGCGTTCGCTTGCGCCGTTTCGCTCCCCGACTAGACGCGGACAAGGGAATGAACGGGTACGACGGTCCCAAAGTTATTATTGGTATCATGCTTTAATTGCTTGTGCTTGACCCGTATTGTAATTACATTGTAGTAAAACGTTGAAAATCCTTCCTCGTGTCCAGTGTTGTTCCTATTCAAGCGTAATAAGTACGTCCCAAAAAGGACGGGCCGACCCTTCGTGCCACGGCTTGCGGACGCACATACCCCAAGCCCTGACACGAGCGGTCCGCCACCGACAGTGACATGTTTGTGTAACGGTATTTCGGCGAGAGTGGTCCATCAAATTATATATCAAATTTACCAGTTTAGTAGTCACATTCACTCGAAAGATAAAATTTACTGCGGTAACCTTATCACTCAATATTAACACAGTCAAAATTATCACGTTACAAATTAGGCAGTCCGACGTTAAACGCTTCAGGGCCTGTCGGAACCCTGTGGGGGCCACTTAGGCTACAAAGAATAAAGTGTTCGGACAGGCATCAATTCAGAGTAACCAAAATTTCTCTTAGTAAACCTAAATTATCTCGCGTTTTCACTTCAAGTTACGCTAGACAAAACAACTTCCGTTAGGCTATGACAGGGAATATTGGTTTGACATCATGACCTGTGAGCAGGTTTCGGTGTCAACCTCCCTGGGGGACCTCAGTGATCATACCAGAATACTAGACACGTGCGCAACCAATCGGGCGGGGTCCGAACACACCCCGTGAAGCGCGCCTGCGGCCTGCTAAGCTCCGTAACTTCTTGGGTCTGACCAAGAAAAGTGGCTAAAATAGAAAACTTAGGGTCCGCCCTTGAGGTTATGATAGCCGGGGTCGTATGGGCATGGTGTTAGGAAGTTGCGCCATGCAGCTGCGTCACCGTTATTACATCGTTGGGGGCCACGCCGTGAGGCGTTTAAAATTTGGTTTGACCCCACGATGCGAGTTTAAATTTTTCATTTAATCCATACTCCATGAGGAGTCTAGTTTGCTCTAGCTATGGTGATGATGATCACCACCTCTGAGACCTTTGAAATTTTTGCACGCTAGATTAATTATAAATCGACTTCACGCCGGCTCAATTCTCCTACTTTGATGGACCTCTCGCATAATGGATGTTTCGACAAGTAGTGGCGACTGAGAACTGTTGTAGGTGCTCGGATATGCCTTTGTACATGTGTTTGCCTTGTATTTGCATAAAATTGTGTTATTTTGTGCCCTTGCCTAATCAACAGTCATGGTTATCTAGCGTCCGGACTTAATTGTTGGACTAACTATAGGGTAGCGACAGCAACCCGAGTTGCGGTCTGTAACTCCGGCGAGTTCATAGCTCTACCAGTGCGTCAAGACGTAGGGCACTATTTCAGGAGTTCTTAAAGTGCTTAATTACTTATTAGCTTACTAAATTGCTATCATCGTATATTGATTAACTGGTTTATTCGTGGAGATACTATTGCATTACGCTCTATTTCGACGTAACTGTTACTCCGAACCGTCACCTGTACTCGACGCGTTTATTTCTAACTGCTAATTTGCCGCTGACCTGACTCTGACGCGCTTCATCGACGCCAACCGATCAGTCGCGTTTCTTGTCCGGCGTCAATCGAGGATAATTATTCGTCATCGCGGGACGTTCGGGACACTTAATTTGCCCTCCGTTTAACTGAACTTTGGCGCGATTCCGGCTGTCATTACCGGGACATTGTGGTTATCAACGACTTGACCAGTGTTATTGACTGCCCTGTCACCTCGCCAGCTCAACAGTGTACTACGGGCCGCTTCTCGGACACTGCTAAACGATTTAACGATTCGCTGCCACACCGTTGGATCGATTCCTGCTCGAGTGGACCACCGACTTGGGGAATACACGGACATTGCCAACGAAATATTGTAAATTTTCTGTAGTTTTATTTGTATCTTACTTGCTGTACGCTTACTTTTGTGCGCTTATTGATATTATCAGTGTAGTGTTTTCTGGTTATCAGTTTATATTCTTGTACTCATAGCTTACCCGATAACTAGCGGTTTACTGCTAACCTGTTGTCTGTGCCTGGCTGGTGGACTTGCTAATTAGGACCGTTGGATTTACGGATAACGCGGTTGCGTAATTAAGTTGTGCCGATTTTTTGTTGTACCTACTGAGTGAAAGAAGTTTTGGTTACCCCAAAATTTATCCGTTAAAGAAGACTGATTGTGCCCCTAACCTCATCAAGTTTCGTAGAACTTGAACGTTTTCTATTACTAGCTGTTACTTAAGTCGGGACCGACTTGACATACCCAGAAACCGAAAGAAGATAATCAATTAAATGGATTCTAACGTTAATCATGACGGAGACTTGGGAGCCGACGACTTCCTTGGCTGGACTGACGGACATATGGAAGACGACTTACGTGCCAGGCCGCGACGGGCCGCTGGCACCGGTGAGCGACCGCTCACTCCCCCGCCCCGACCTCCTGGACAATCGCGTCGAGGAGAGGCGTCCGAGTCGCCTGGACTGGACGGAAATACTGCTAACGCTATCTTGCACCATCTGACTACCCAACCGGCTGGTCCTCCTATGATCCCACTAAGGGACATGCCGACCTTTGATGGGAAACCTGGAGGCCAAGACTTTGAGGACTGGGTTCGAATGTATAATCGTCTGGCCAACGCCAATGGTTGGGACGATCGTCGCAAATTAATTTGTGTTCCAGCACTCTTGCGCGGACCGGCAAGGGAGGCCTTTGAGGGCCTTCCACCGGGAAAGCGCCAAAGTTTTCTAGGATTAGTGGCCAATTTACGCTTCCTATTTTCGTCATCTCGCCGTCCTGAGAAGTCATTATCAGGACTGTGTACCAGACAACAAGGAGCTAATGAACCCGTAGCAATGTATGGTTTAGAATTGCAGAAGTTGTGTGATCGCGCCTTTCCCGATATGGAGGATGAGCAGCGGGATACCATGCTTCGCATGTTTTTCCAAAGAGGCTTACGACCTGAGGTGCGTAGGCAGGTCCTTAACCAGATCCATGAGTGTGAGACATTTCGGGATACCGTGGGTGTTGCTAAGCGATACGAAGACGCTAGCGCCGCGTGCCCCGAACCAGACGCGCCTGCCGCTAGTAAGCCTCGGGCTAAAACCGTAAATTCTTTACTTGAGGAAGGAGGAGAAGGCCTGATCACACAACTTCAAAACATGATGGAGGAGCACCGTAAAGCAAACAATAACAACAGCGACACTATAAGCCGGTTGCTGGATGTGATTGATAAGAGGGTCGAGAACACGCGCCAGCTTAACGCTCTCGCGCCGCCGTTTGTGCCTGGCTCACCCGCTGCGCCACCGTGCTTGCCGATGCCGCAGATTACCTGCTATCGCTGCGGAGAACCAGGACACGTTATGCGCGAGTGCCCGTATAACGTGCGGTACCCGCCTGCTGCCGTGAATGGTGCGCCGCGCAATGTCGAGCCAGCCGCAGCATACGCATCTGGAGCCGCGCGCCGAGAGCCAGGGCCGCCCGGACCGAGAAATGGTGTGGGTGCATACCCACGAAACGATAACTATAATGCGAGCCGAGGAGGCCCACCGCCACAGTTTCGGCGAACCGAAAATGGAAACGGATATCGGAATAACTCCGGGTGGAACAATCCACCCAACGCGGGAATGCGACCTACTGGCCCGAATCAAGCGGGACCGCAATATGGTCGACCACCACCGGGATTTGCCAATAATACGCGCGGAAACGACGGCTATAACAACCGGCCGGCACCGGCCTATGGGTATCAACGCGCCCAGAGCGAACGACCCCCACCTAATAGAGGCATGGGGCCCCAGCAATTGCAACCTGGCCGATTTTACTCACGGGACGACAACAACCGGAATAGCGGCGCTGTACCGCGCCGGCGATATCAATTAAATTGTAGCGCATCGCAAGGTAATGGAAATAGAGAACCGAGCCCAGCCACCACCCATCGATTAGAAGTACTCAGTCGGGAGCTCGGTATGATTCAAGGCAAACTAGGACATAGTGAACCGACTGGACGAGTGAACGCTATCGCGACCACTGACGAACCATTGTACGACGATGACGGATACTTGATAAACCGACACGATGACATGGACGATTTTGAGATGATGGAGGGACTAGTTGAGAGACACCTGAACGTGATCACGTCCACTTCGTGGGCTGATGCCGCGCGTCTTCCACGGAGCCGTGATCTAGTTCAGGGTATGGACAGCCCCGGACTTATGGAATTGTGCCCTAGGGACCTGGACGATGACCAAGACGGAATTGAGTTTGCTAACACTGTAAATAGTAAAGAAAATACAAAATACCAAAAAGAGGGATACGTGGGAGAGGGATTGTCTATGTTGTGTGTGGATGCACCCAGCGCGGGTGTTGATCCACCTGTATATATGTCCGCGAGCGAATTAAATGGCGAACAGCGAGGCGAGCGAAGGATCGATCAATCGAACTATCCGGCCATGCGAGGGCTTGGAACGAACGCACGAACTTTAACCGCAATGGAAGATAGTGATGGAAGTATGGAAATTTGTGAGGAAATGGAAAATGGTTGTGTTCAAAATTATAGGTTGAGTGATGTTAAAGGAAGTGTTGATTTTATAACCGGTACTCCCCAGGGAATCACCTCAAGGGGGAATTCCGGGACCCCCAGCTCTTTGGAGATGACTGCAGAGATTGTGGATGAAGATGATGTTGTTGTATTTGATGAGCCATTATTATTATTTTCCTCCTCTGTGGCTGGCCATCCGTGTGTTGAGAGTGTTGATGTTGATGATTCCGGCAGGGAAGCCGATGATGTTGATATGGCTCAGGAAGAATTGGATTTATTCGGGTCGCCGTGTGAGGCACCCATGGAGCTTTTAGAGATCGGCGGACGATCAGGAACGATGGAGGCTGCGGCGTACGATGTTAGGGCCCTCTCGGAGTCGCCCAGTCCTAGTTCCGTTCTAAATTATAGGTCGTATGATGTAGTATGTGGGCCGGACCGCCGCGCGGGTCGTCCCTTGTGTGATGATGAGAATTGTGTGTCGTATGAGTGTATTGATTTGCCTAAGTTAGGACGCGCTTATAGCCTTAGCGAATTGTTGGAAGATGATAATGGAAGTGATGTTGATGTAATTGAATGCTACTTCGAGCCGGCGAAGTATGCTACTGATGGACTTGAGGTGACTTTCCCGACCTCATTGGCAAGGGGTTCCACGGTCATTGGGTCCTTCCTTGATGCTGACCGGGGCCGCCCTTGTCACCCGTACCCAAGCCGAGGTAGCGACGGGTTCGCGGCCGATTGCGCCGATGAAGCGGGTATGATCGTTGGGGCTGAAAGCATTGCCCGGGGTCTGCCCAGGTACGGGGATGTAGATGGCAGGGTGGCGAACAAAGACTGTCCATCGCATTGTGAGGCTTCCGTCGCGCCCACCGTCGTTGAAGCGCGCAGCGACGTGACTTGCAATGAGCTAAGTTTTTTCAATGAATCTTGTTGTGAAATCAGCGGGAAGGATAGCGCTGAGTGTGTTGAACCTGTTGAAGTTGATGAAGTGAAGGAGTCGGATGAACTCCTCTATGAACGAAGCGGATCCGCGGCGAGCGATGCGAACTATTTTGGCGAAGCGAAAATATGTAACCTAAGACGGGGTACCCCGCAGGAACGCGATTCTGGTGGAAATGAATCAGAGAAAGAGCTTGAATACGGCGTGACCGTTGCGCCAGATGAGTCTGATGATAGGTATGATGCAGGCAGCGATAGTGAAATGGACGAGGAACGTATGCTGGATGATGAAGAATTCTGGGCCAATTGGGTGGATCCGAATGCTGACTGGTACCGACGCGAACCCAGCCCTAACGCACGAGAGTGGCATAGTGAAGGGGTGTGAGAAGTGCGTCGCGAAGACAACAACGAACTACCGCGCGCACCATCGGATGATGGAATTGATTTAAGCTTGCGAGCCAGTCAATTGTCTATACGTTCTGAGGAAGGAGATGGTGCTGCCGGAGGAAGCGATCTAAGCGAAGGCAGCGATAGTGGCAGTATCGCTACGGGAAATGCGCAAGAGATGAGTACGGATCCACTGGTTGAGAGTGTTCGTGGAGACCCTATCGAAGGGACGCCTTATATGCGCCTGGGTAATTTAGGCAGCTCTACTGATACGTTGGCCGACATTTCCAGCGACATATTGGGACCCGTCGAAGAGGTGCCAAGAGTGCTATCGGGTAATTCGGGCAACCCAAATGAGACAGGTACGACCACTGAGGAATCCGTCGAAGGAAGACCATGTATGTCCCCGGGTAATTCGGAAGAATCTGTGAGCGTAATTAGTGAGGACTCGGACGTTTGCATGGGACAAGAGAACCTGCTTAACTTTACACGAGAAGCTAACAACGAGCGAGTACACCGACTTGACGAACAATTACTGGACATGTCTGGACTTTGTCTTCCTAATAATACGCCAATAGAACTTGGCAAGTCAGGGCAATGACGGACGAGGAACGTACTCGAATCCTCGGGACTGACACATTGTTCACTTTGTCTACGGACCATGCCGAGACCGCAGCTTACCAATTCCCTCGCGTCGAACTGACCGAGGATGCGCGCAACGAGTCAGCTGAGGGACTAATACCAATCAACTTTAGGGCTAGTGAAATCAATGCTGACTTCGGACAACCGTTGGCATTGCAACCGCAAGCGCTCTTTTACCGGAGAGTAATAATTGTAATGGAACAGCTGAACAATTTAAGCCGACTTTTTGAGCTTCGATTTGAGGTTAGCACGCGCCCCGCCTTACAGAGAGACGCCGCTATGCTAAGCAGTATATTAGGCATGGCTTCTCCAATTGGGCACTGCATCACAGGAATGTATCTTGGTCCCGTAACTCTTGCTTCGTTGGAATCTTTCATAGAACTGGTGGGCCCATGCGTGAATGGCCACACAATCCAGCAGGTTATTGAGAGAGAATTCGAGGTAGAGTTGAGTAGGGATCCGGTGTGTCGCCAGTGCCAGGAGTGCCACACAAGAGATTCGCGGGACATAGGCTTACGCTGCTACTTTTTCGGTCAACGAGGAAGGTGGACTTACGACGGCACGTTGACCACCGCGTGCGCGTCCATCCTTCCGGACGGATACATAGCACCTCATTGGCCTTTCCATGTCGGAATTCAGTCGGCCAAAATGCAGAAAACTTTTCGTGAGGCGAACCTCGAGTTGCATGACCTTTTGTGCGAGGCGCCTTATTTGATTGAATTCATTTATCGGAGCCAAAACACACGCGGCGTTCCAATCAACTCTTTTGTTGACTAAGCAATAAGTAACATGAAATTTGACGACGAGACTCACCGACTTGCTCGACTAGTATTGCTAAGCGCACGCTTGATACTTTTACGTCGCCCTGACATTGCTGGACTGCTTGAGACAGAGGGCGATACCTCTGCTGGACCAAAGGTAGGTAGGGACCGCCTAATATCGGAACTATGCTTGTTTCCGGACGATGACTCCAACGGCTCCGTTCCGAATTTGGACGAACAACTAAACACAGCTCTAGCCGCTTACCTCGACTCATCTGAACAGTCGGAGGATAACTCCGATAATGACTCCGCCCAGCAAGAAAGCACAACTGAGTCTAGTGATACGGAAACGAGTGACGGGGAGACTGGAAACGACCACACGGGACCAGATCCGCATAACAAGATTATGAGGGAACCTATTCAAAATGAGGTACGATCCTCCTCACCGAGCCTTAGCAATGGCCTCGGTCATCCTCCAGGTATGTGGAGGGTATGTACAATCCTATTATTACTTTGGCTCTCAGCGCTTAGCTCTACGCGCGCAACGCTTTCGCCATTTAGTGATTCAATCTCGCGCTTAGGTGCTTTTGTCAACCGACAAGTGGGAGTGGTCATCGCGCCCCAAGGCTTGGTGGTCACCTCTGACCACACAACGCATCTGCCAGTGGTATTGCAGTTATCACTCCGAGATTGGGAACGCAAGTCCGATCCGTATGTGAGTAAATTCTGTCCACCCTATGAAGCAAACGGATCATGTCGCGCTGACTGTTGCCGAAAGGTCAACTGCACCGAATATCCACAGCTACATAAGACCTTAAGAGCTTTGGAACGCGAACTGGATGACGCCTATCATGGCGTGCTGGACACTAATTATTACTCGCTGCTTGTGCACTCTTTTTGCGTCGCAAACGAACAACTATGTGACCTTACGAGTAAAAGAGAAAAGCGCTTTGCCAGCTTAATCGCTGCCGCTGCAGGTGCCGTCTCAGGTTTCTTGGGCCTGGGAATGGCTTTCTCCAATGGAGTACACATTAACAATGTTCGTCAGCAGGTAACTGTCCTCGAGAAATTCATGTGCGAGACCAACGATGTCTCTTTTCGAAATACTAAAGCCATAAGGCAACTGACCCGAGCGAATGAGGACATTTACGCATTCCTGCACCATAGTATGCAAGAGGTAGTCTCTATGATCGAACAGGTTAGGTGTGCCGATCAGAAAGAGATCGAACACGTACACCATCAGCTAATAGATCACATACTTCGAGCCAATATGCGCTCGTCGGTACAAGCTATAATGGAATGCATGCTCAACGGCGAATTATCTCCCGCCGTTATCGATGTCGTTATGTTGAGACGGCTATTTTCCATGGATCCACGCATTTCCAAGACTATCCTTATGCGCGAGCCTAGCTTCGCGTAGCAGTTCGGTCGCGTCATGCCTGTAAGCGTGGACCTGACAGCGTTTCGCTTTGGATTCATCTTGCAATTACCATTGCCGATGCGCAATGACGTACGACCATATTTTCGGATTTATAACACTGGCTGGAATGCACCTGCCACGCTAACGCAACTGAGATTGCCGCTTCCCCAATACGGCGCTCACTTGGGGCACATCCGCTTCGAATCACTAAATTTGGGAGCATGCAAGCAAAGACCAGGAATAGCTTTTTGTGAACCACACGCGCTGATAACCGATCATAGCACCAACTGTTTGGAGTGGATTATCGCAGGCGAACATGTACCTGAAACCATTAAACATACATGTAGCAACCGCTCATTGATAGGTCCACTTGCCAATGATACGTCCGTACATACGACTATACAGGGAGTATTGATTCGGACTAGCGAACCTGAGGTCATATTGACAAACCGAAGACAACTAGCTCACGTCACGATAGGTAAGACAATAAAAGTGCCACCTAATGGAGTTTTGTGGTTTCCGCACGGAAACTACACTCAGTTAGTCATAGGGTCAATTGTACTTACTAGCATGCTGAAGCCCGAGAAGATTACAATAAAATTCGGACCAAATATCACTATTGACCGGCTATCCGGTACCAAACTGAGACCCCTGACTTGGGACTCACTTGACAACGCCAAGGCTATAAATCTTCGGGTCGCGCAGATAGCCAAGGATCAGGTACGTAGTGTGGTTAATCTCCCCGCTGTGGAATACACGGGATTCTTGCCCTACTTCATCATTACCGTCGCTGTAGGACTGATTAGTTTGATCTATTTCATGACCAAGTGTAAGCTTCCGCCTAAGTACGGATACTACATTCCCCGATGGTTCCCATGCCGTGGACGACTAATCAGGACCGATAGTAAGCCTAGCAAAGTGATTCGATGGTCTAGAGCGAAACCCCGATTACCGAGTGCCCCACCCGCGGAAGACGACTTTCCTCATACCGACAGAACTTCACCGACTGAGGTCACGGTTGGGCCTTCGGGAACGCCGCGCGTGTCCGTCGCATCCAGCCGTGCCCCACGTCGTTCGAACCGACTATTAACATCACGTAACTCATCCGAGGAAGAACTTGTCTTTATCGAGGACGACGAACCATTTATCGCTCCCACTCGCGACTTACGTCGTGGACCCCGTCAAGGTGTGTTCACTAGTCAATTAAACACGATGAACGCAGGCAACACTCCGCTACTTATTAATGCAACCATACTTGGTACCCCAGTTATGACACTAGTCGACACTGGAGCTGACGTCTCAATCATGTCCCAAGCCCTAGCTGCCCGTTTGGGACTGGTTCCCCGCGACACGACCACTACCCGCATAGTATCGGCTACGCAACAAGAGTTGACAATCAGCGGCGTAGTAAAAGCACCGATCACAATAGGATCGTTAAGTACACCGTGCGACTTTCAGGTAACAACAGACACCCCGTACGAATGTATCTTAGGTACCGACTTTATGGCTCTATTACCATATGTCGCCATAAACTTCAAGGACCGCTGCCTGGATCTATCTAACGGGACCGAGAATTGCTCGGCACCTTTCGCCGACCAAGGGGATTATAGGCCACCAGTTATCAACGTTGTTACCAGGAAATACACTCAAGTACCACCGAATACTGAGTTATTCATCAACGCCATCCCGGAAAACTCACAACCACCGACTGGTCAAGCTTTGTTCGTACCCGACCCCTTTATTAGGGACGTTGCCATCGTCCACTCTCTGGTACTCACTGGCCAACGTATGATCCCAATAGCACTGATGAACTTTGGGAACTTTCCCGTCGCTATACATGCCGGACAGACAATAGGACATATTGAGATGCTTGATGACAACGAGGTCGAGTTTTTATATAACAGTAACAAGCGCCTGTTACAGCTCGACCCTCCAAGACGCACTAAGCAATGCAACAATATCGGAGTTACACGAGACAATGTTGTCCAAATTATAAGTGAACAAAAGAAGACTATCGACACCGAGCGATCCATACAAGTCTTGAGCAAAATAGACTTTGGACAAACGACCCTCAACCCTTTCGAGCTTAAACAATTGAAAACAACCATCTCTGAAAACGCAGACATATTTAGTGTACACCCGTTCGATCTCGGAAGATGTGGTGTACACCAGCACAGGATAGTCACAGGAGACGCAAGGCCCATTAAACAGGTACCCTACCGTTTAGCATATTCGTTGCGAGAGCCCTTGCGTGAAGAACTAAATAACATGGTAGAGACAGGTCTAATAACACCATCGGATTCACCCTGGGGCTCCCCCATAGTTTACGTCACCAAAAGCGACGGCACCTTACGTCTGTGTGTCGACTTCCGTAAGCTCAACGTAGTTGCAGAACGTGATTTATACCCGTTGCCCCGTATAGATGATATCTTGGGATGCCTCAGAAACACCAAATTCATGTCCAGCTTAGATCTTAACAAAGGTTTCTGGCAATTAGAACTGGAACCCGAGACAAAGGAGAAGACCTCCTTCGTCACTGCCCACGGACAGTATGAATATAACGTTCTGCCATTCGGACTGAATTGCTCACCAGGTGCCTTTCAAAGGTGCATGTCAATCATACTAAAGGGGTTAAAATGGGAACGATGCCTTATCTACATAGATGACATATTGGTCTTTTCACCCACCTTCGAACAACATTTGGCGGACCTAATCACTATATTCGACAGATTCCGTAAGGCCAATCTCAAGTTGAAGCCTTCAAAATGCCAATTCGGACAGAAACAATTAAAATACCTAGGACATATTATTAGTTCGGAGGGAGTTAAACCCGACCCCGAGAAAACCGCTGCAATCTACAATTACAAACGACCGGAAACCCTCACACAATTACAAAGCTTTCTAGGACTTGTAGGATACTATCACAAATTTATACCACATTACTCCGAAATTTGCGAACCACTCAACGCCCTCCGGCGTAAGGACAGCGAATTTAAGTGGACACCGCAATGCGAGGAAGCTTTCGGAAAATTGCGTAAAGCACTAGTACAAGAACCACTACTCATATATCCGGAATTTTCTAAACCTTTCATACTCCAAACGGACGCTTCTGGATATGCCCTAGGGACTGTGCTTTCGCAAAAGACCGACAAAAGGACACTACCTATCGCCTACGCGAGTAAGTCCCTCGTGGACTATAAACGCCGATACCCCGCTATAGAGACTGAGGCTCTTGCCATACGATGGGCTGCTTTACACTTCCGACACTACCTACTTGGACACGAATTTCATGTCGAAACGGACCACAAACCACTTAAGGCACTGTTCGAGAGACCACCGCGAAATTCGCGACTAGCTCAATGGCGCAACGAACTTCTGATGGAATTCGGCGGTTTCAACATCGAATATAGACCCGGTAACGCTAATGCCAACGCTGACGGACTTTCACGTGATCCCCGACATGACGTGGAATTTTCCTACTCTTCGGACGAGGCGGAGCAGGACGAACAGGACCATCCTCGAATGGTTGCTGTAGCTGTTAAAGGACAGGATCGTGGTAAAGGCAAAGCTCCGGCTAAGCCGCCCCGCCGATTTCCCACCGAAGAAGTTTGGAAACGACTTACTCGACAACTAATGGGACTCCCCGGACGCTCCCGTCTCCCTACCACCTGAGTATGTTCGGGAACGTTTCTACCGCATGTTTGGAGGACCTGATTATGATCCCCTACCGGACCCAACACGTTTCATCTTCTGCCGAGACATAGACGACCCCTGGCCCGAAGGAGTTGAGGTCCCTGGGAGACGGACGACCGCTCCAGGACCGCCAGAATCCACTGATAAACCGACCCACGGATCCTCTTCGGCACCCGAACCACCTGCAAGACCCCCTCAACCTCAGGAACCCCCGACAGCCCCGACACCGCCTGCTCCTGGTGCGGCGAGTGAGAGCTCGACTCGCACACGGCTGGCACACCTGAACCCGCCAGACCACGGACGCTACCGACAACTGTTAGACAGAGATATGGAGGTTTACTCGAAGTAGAGGAGTTTGACACTTTAATTAGGGTTGCTTACGCATGCGGACCACGAATACAATTACAACGCCCTGAACAGGTTTATGACACTGGTGAACACATCTACCTACCACACTTCCAACAATACGAAGGGAGGAACCTTCTTAACTATTTACCATACATTCAACGCCGAGATAAACAATTTGGTCCTATTTGGTGGTATTTACATACACGACAGTCGCCCGCTGATGAAAAGACAGCGACCGCCCTCAAACTAGAAGCCCACCATTACAGACTTTGCCCTGACACTGCCATTCTATACTTACATCCCATTATGCCAAACGACCATAGACTAAAATTGTGCGTACCCAGATTGCTTATACGACAGATACTTAAGCACGAGCACGACACACTGTTTGGTGGACATCCAAGTAGAGATCGACTACTGAGCAAACTCAAACAATTCTACTATTGGGAAACCATGGGTAAGGATGTGGACGAATAAGTTAAGCGATGTGTACTCTGCCAGCGATCACGCAATCTACCTCAAAACGTTCGAGCCGCGCTCGGAGAGAACCCGTTGGCTAGTGCGCCCATGCATCGTATGTTCGCCGACATATTGGACACTCGGGTGCTATCCCGAAATAGAAATCGGTACGTCATCGCCTTTATTGACCAATTCACAAAACTAGTAATAGCTGCTGCTCTGCCGGACCAAACTGCTAAGCGCGTGGCCAAGGTTTTCGTTGAGGACGTGGTGTGCCGTTATGGCGCACCCGAAGAGCTAGTCTCTGACCGAGGAGGATGTTTCGTCTCTGAAGTAATGGAAGCCTTGCGCGCTAGACTACACACATTTAAACGCAAACGCTCAGTTACAACCCGAAGGCAAATGGAGAAATCGAACGTTTTAACCGTACACTACTGTTCCTCCTAAGAGTAGCCTTGCCTGAAAAAGACCATACTACATGGGACGAGGTCTTGCCGTATTGTATCATGTCCTACAATTCAGCCGTACACGCTTCCACGCACTATCCACCATGCATGCTCATGCACGGATTCCAACCCCGAGTACCGGGTGGAATCGAAACACAAACTGATTGGGGACGCTACCCCGGAGCAGAGGCGTATCGCGCTAATGTGCAACGGTGGTTAGCCACCATCAGGGATCAAGCCTATCGATCCATGCAATCCGCTCGGGAATATAGGAAACGCTATTACAATCGTAAGATCAAGGTTCCCGATTATCGAGTTAATGACCATGTATGGGACTACAGGTACTTACACGACACCAGGACTATTACGCAAATTAGAACGTAGGTGGTACTATGTACTACGTATGGACCATACCAGATTACCAAGATAATGCCACCTTGCATTTGCGTTAAGCTCCCCGGACAACCTAATGCTTCCGACCATGTCGTACACATAAATCGCACCAAACCATGCTATCGCCCGCTAAGCAGCTTCCCCGACATGGCTGATTTACTTAAAGCCGTCCCTCCCGCTTATATCGAGGCTGCACTACAGGAACCCGGAGAAACTATCCTCGCTGACAAATATTTCGCTAGGGAATTGCAGGCTGCAGATCCAGAAGCAGTAGACCGGTTGCACCAGGAGATCGATGGTGCATCCGACGTCGCTAGCGTAGAGATTGGAGAACCTAACTTAGAATACACGCAAGCTCAGGCAGACATACACCGCGCTGCAGTAGAACGGCTGACCGTTCAGGCTCAAGGCTCATCAGGAACCCCGCGACAAAACAGACTACCCTTTGCGACCCTGATAGAACACCAGACACCGAATGGCCCGCTATATCACAGGAACTCGCTACCCTAGACCCCGCTAAGTTACCTTACGCGCTTGACAAACCCCCTGGTACCTTCTCGCCCGAATATGGACAACATACTGCCCCAGTAACCCTACGAGAACAGGAACGATCAGTTCGAACTGATGAGCCTACCAGACCTCTAACAGTGAAACGCTCAGATGACAGCCGAGCACTACGACCATTCAACGTTAATGACCTAGGCCTCGCAGAATTACTCGCCTCACAGGAACCGGACGAACACTCGCCCCACACTCCAGAAGGAGCTACATCTCCAACATCAGCCGTTGAACATGCCGTTCAAACCTCGCCGCTTACCCCTGCCCAACGTCGAGCCGCAATCGCCACTCAAACATCCCGCAGTCCCCAGACACAACGCTTGACTCAATCGGACAAGCCAGTGACACCATACCACACCCATCGCGAACCTATAGCGTCCTACGAACAACCATATTCCATACCTCGTCAGGCATACTCCGCCCCACCTACTCCACTTCCATACACTCCCCTAATGCCACTGGGATTCGAAGCTACAATAGAGGACTATGTTCCAGACAAATGGCTCACACCATATCACACCCCTCCAAGACCACAACCCGCACAATCCGTCCCAGTAACCAGCCAACCTCCACTGGAACCCGCGCCAACACCAAAACCTAAGCCTAAACCGCGACGAAAGCAAGCCCAGCAGCCTACACCGACCGACGAACCAGTATCATCTGTAAGCTCGGAGACCACGTCACCTGAGACAATCGATTCCCCGACACCACCCCACCGGTGGAAAATCCCTCCCCTATTGTCTCCCCTAGCGGAGCGTGGAACTAAGGGCCCACAGGTACCATCCTTTGGTCGATGGACCATCCAGAGACAAAATGAGCTAGCACAGTGGGAATGGGAAATGCAGGAAATAAGAAGGAAACGAGAGGAAGCCGCCCGTGCCCGAGGAGAAATACAGGATGCAACTGAACTAATGGAGTACATAAGAGGATCCCCCATACAATACATCCCCTCGGAAGACCAAATAGCCGCCGACGGGATTGTAGAAGAATTTATTGAAAGTTTAGTTCGACAAAGAGAAGCAAGTAAGCAGAGCACAAGTAAACAACGTCGACCTTCCGAGTCTTCGGAAGGCGGTCGACCAAAACGATTACGACCACGGACTGTAGACAAGGACGATGAGACAATATCAACCATTGGCGAGTCAACCAAAGGCTCCTCTACCGGGAGGAAGGGAAGAGCGCCGCCGCGCAGCGCTCCCTCCACCCTCAAGGGAGTTCTGAGTCGACCATCACGCGCCAAACCACGTCGACAAACCCCCGCTAGAGCCCAATCACAAGTTAGTTGGGAAGACGAGGAGGATGAGATGCCTCTAAGTCAACTTTTACCGGGACCTCGCCGGAGGCCCCACTTCGAACTCGACCCTCCAACGGAGGAGAGCGAGGGATCTCCCGAGCTGGGACCCTCTGCACACCAAATTCAAGAGAGGGAAGAACCCCCACAACCTACTCGCCGACAGCCGCATAGACAAGCCAGGGACCGCTGTCGTTGGTATGAAGAATACATACCACACGGAGAAGAAGCCCGAGTCGTAATACCACGTCTCGACCCTCGGAACTTGAAACCCCGGACTACGGCACCAACTCGACGGACTATACCTCTCGCTCCACCGACTCGACATCGTGACCCCGTTATGCCGATGGATTATCCATCTGGTAGTGCTCGTGCACGGCACGACATGTTTGAACCTTTTAGGGACATCTTTGACGAACGGGACATCGAGGACATGTTATCCGCACATCCGGACTTGGAACCCGACGAGGACAGTGGACAAAGACAATTACGACCCGAAGATGTCGGACTGGAAGTGGTCCGACCTCCTAGACAACCGCCTCGCGGGAGACGGTTGTAACGCTTAAATCACTCGAAAACACCCCGAACACTCGAGCTCCCGCCACCAAACTCCCTCAAGAGCCGCTACTAATGGCGATGAATACTATTGCAGGAATCACCCATTCAAAGGACTCAACGACATGGAACAAATTCCACAACCTCGTGTGCCGTACTACACCATCAACTATGGTGCTCCAATCGAAACGTTCCTGTCCAAAGGCACACACTGGCCGGAACTCTCAAACATGGCTCCGTTGGGCCAAACAATAAATCAATATCCCATCGAGTACGCCTCAACGGAGCAAGGATACCAGCTCCTAGTCACGTATTTGTTCGACGAGGAGCAAGCAAAACAAGACATTTCGGACTTGAACCTGGGAGCTCGAGACGTGAAAGCCATCTCCCGTAGGAACAAATAAAAGTTCCTGGACTCGAAAACAACTGAGCGCCTCCGCCCAGTACTCCCTCACCTCATGCGGACGGTGCTGCTGGAAAAATTCAAAATTCCTAGGTTCAGGGACGCCTTACTAGCCACCGGATTTGCCCAATTGCTCGAGGCAAATAGGTCCGATTCGTTTTGGGGAATTGACCTAGGACCAGAGGACATCATTTTCGGCAAACGACCGCGACCGTGCCATAACGTTATGGGCTGTCTATTGGAGGAAGTTCGAACCTTCCTCCGCCATGACGTCGCCACTTGGCCAACCGTGCTCGTTCTGGGCGATTCGTTAGCGGCGCCCTTGGTCAACATGGCCGCTTCGAAGGGATGGTTCGCCCTGGCATGGCCAGGAGCCACCATGCAATTCTTAGTGCGGTTGGCGACGTGCATCGCGACGCCGCAAACCAAGACAATCATGATTCTTGGTGGCTATAAGGCGGCCCTACGAGCGAAACCGCACGAAGGCCGTTTACTGGACACACCCAGTAAAGTAATGCGTCGAGTGCGCCGATATATCTGTTCATTCGACTACCTACTTGGTCAGGGAGCTCGAGCAGTTATTGCCCCGCCACCACTTCATTGGGACATTTTACAGGACGATACCGTTGGATGGCACAACGAATTTACCCAACTATTTCAGGACATTAAATGGCAAGCTCCCGACAGGATGCGGAAATCGTCGATGCCAGACTACCCACCCGAACTGGAAGAATCGGGCGCATGGGAGACCATCACCAACGGCAGCGAAATTAGGGAGTCCCGCATTGCCGAACCCTATGTCGGATATTTCCGTCAATGGGCTCAACAAAACCTGTTACCTAACCAGTGGGATTAAAACAATAAGGATGAAATCCTAATGTGATCATGTGACAGTTGACCACTCGAAAACTTTTGTACGTTTTCGTATTTTTGCCACGACGAACCTTCGATAACACTTATGGTAAACCTGAACAGGAGGCAAGATACGGTGTAGTTATGGTTACATAATCATGTACCCGTTATGTATATATGTCGCATTTTATAACCTGTCTTAAATCTATTTTGGTTGTTTTATATGGGTATTTTGTACATGCACCATGGCACCACGGCTGAAATCACGATATAAACCAACTAGAAAAATCGGAAAATTTGTTCAAAACGTAGTGCAAAGTCCTTTTCGCCCCCTTAAAAATATAAGAGGAGGACTTTTATTTCATCGTAGGTCTCGCCGGAATTTGGCTAAGTTTGAGCCTGATACTATATTTTTAAACCAACTTCAATTCTTGGATCGTAGAGCATAGCCTACCAATCGGTAGTACAACAATTCTTTTGAAGGGGTCCTAGTCGTTGGAGACCCCAGTGTAGGCATGAACTTTGATCATTAGAAACTAACTAGGGAACATTGCTTCCAGCCCGAATAATTAAGTCTGAAAATTTCCATTTAAAAATATAAGAGATGTAACAGGCCCGTTCCGGCCCGTTACGTTAGTCTCGCAAGATCCTGGCGTTAAAGCCGTCTCAAATTATCTCAAATTGAGCAAAGGTAGGGTTTAAGGGAACGAATCATTGTAGGCCGCTTGGTGCCATGGTGATCAATGATGGTGTCGCGTAATTTCATGTTCTGTCATTGTTATATCTTGCCAGTTGTATAACCTTTGTCGCTGTATCATTCATTGTATGATCATACATATCACGGGACAGGCTCAGGTGAGCTCAGAGGAGCTTCACTTCGGTTAGTTGTACGAACTCAGAAAGACAAGAAAGGTAGGAGAATGCTTAACTGACCAGGACAGAAAACCCGAACGGAACTAGACCATTAGCCCCTACTTCCCTCATTGGAATTTCAAATTTCCGACCGTCCGGGCATAGGAGGCCACTTGACGATTTAACCCGGCCGACCGCGCAAGTAATCGAAATCCAGGACTATCAATTTTACCTGGTTCAAGCGAACTAAAGCCTAATGGTCACGAAAGCAAGCTGAAATCAGTGGGTTACGGTAGTTTCCGATTATTCGGAAACAACGGACCTCGGGCCTGTTTATCGGCCCGTAACCTTCAACGGTTCAGATTTACCGAAAATGTCCCGAGTACTTTTTGGTAGAGAATTTTCAGGGCTCTCGAACGAGCTCAAGACATCGCAAATTGCTGGAGGATTTCCTGAGATATTCTTGGGGCAAACGGGTAAACATTCAATTAACAGCCAATACTTACGCTAGGTTTGGTTGGTGACCATGGCCGGTATAGGCTTATATGGAAATATAGTTACGTATATATGTGTGTACTGTTTGATCCTCGTGACTCGTTGTGTCTATTTTTCCGCCCCACCGTACCAAAACCTTTCTTTTTATAACACCCTTTGAAGCCCAAAATTGCCTGACCACCATACTAACAACTGGTTTTCCTGGTAACCATCGGATCAGTGATTGAAAGTACGCGTGTTTCCAAGTAGTCTACCCACTTAGGCATCTGATGAGGCCACGCGGGTCTCGGTCTGACCAGTCATCCTGCTGCTATATAACTTATTTCTCTGTTTTATAATGTACTACGAAAATTCCACATAAAATGCCGTCTGTTTGTACCAACTCCGTATTTGACCCCAGACCCTAAATGTGCTTATACGACCCCACATTTTACTCGCCTGCTTCTGGCAAGCACAACGATGTCCGGCGGGTCTGCGTCCGACTTGGCGTTAGCCCGTTATGACCGTCAAAGTGCCCCCCAATTTGGCATACCGACTGAAAGTGGGTACAGTCCAACCGAAAATTTAACCCCAACTCAAAAGTAGGCAAAACGCCCCTCATTGCATTCGCCACGTCGAGACATCTTCAACGATGCCCGACGGGCCTCCGTCAGTCGCCCCGTTAACCCGGGACGGCCGACAACGCCCCCCCACCATTACCGTCAATCTCTTTATCAGTCGCGATTTTAGTGCCCCTCTACCCGCTGCCGATAGGGCAGGGAAAACACCCCTCGTTTGAATCGCCTTTCCATGGCAAGTTCAACGATGCCCGGCGGGCGTCGCTCCGCCCGCCCGTTAGCGCGGGAGAACCCGCTGAAACCCTGTATACTAATATATGCCGGAACCCAAAATTGGGTTCCGACCCGCCACTGCGTCTACCCCCCTCGTGTTTGGTATCGTTCGGCCCCGTTCTTCGTCCTGGGACCGAATTTCGCCACAGCCCCTCGAAATTCCCTCGGGAACCTCTGTCCCGACTCCCTTCCCGTGCCCTTTCTTTTCCGTTTTTCCTTTTTCTTTGTCACTCTTTCTAACCGACTTCTTTGGTCGGCTGTCGTCGCTGCTGTCGCCATGATTGTGTTATGTGTGTGTATGTGCACGTGTGTGTATGTGTATGTGTTGTTGTTGTTATTGTGTTGTTGTGCTGATGTTGTTGTGGTTCTGCGTGTTTCTAGTGTGAACTTGAGCGACCTGTCGCTCAGGTCGCCTGTGTGTCTCATGTGTAGTGTGTGCTCATGAGTATTGTATGTGTATGCATATCTGGATATAGATATATATATATATATATAGTATGTAAGACGACACAAAAAACAGGACATGTAGGGACAGGACATACAAAATTTCTGTTAAATTTGTGAGTTTTACGGATGGACTGGACTAGCACGACTAGGGATGATGGGGGTAGATTTAGGGCCTTCCCGTTGGCTCCGGGAGTTCCTGAATAGGACCCCGGATAGATCAAAGGTACCTGGGAATGTGCTGCTTCCCAGAACACGAAATAAGCTCATCCCTACCTTCTGTTCCCCCCTTTCGGGACGTCTAAAGACGTCCTGTCGGGACATTTGAAATTTAGCTAGGAATGCCAGGAATGCTAGGAATGTTTGGCTTTATCTTGTAAGCCGACATATAAACGTGCAATGTTTGCACGTTTATCCATGGATAGGGCGATAAAATTTAGCCCCAGATGGCCTCCAAATAAGCTTAGTTAAGTGATGAATGAGGCAGCTAACTCGCCAAATAGCTGAAATTTGACCTCAAAATCGGCGAGTTACCTGGGGGGAAAACTTGATGAATGAGGACAAGAACACCAGAAAGATAGATTCCAGCTTACTTCAAGCATATTTATGTGCCAAACTTGGTTTCTAATTTTAAAATTTTGACGGGTGATTTAACCGTTTTTGTGGGACATTTGGGGGATAACGACCAATCTAAGTTAGGTAAGAGGTTTAAAAGATCTGAGTAATGGATTCTGGATAAGTTTTTGACAAGCATTTGGGAATACAGATGGGGTAAAATCTGAGATTTTGGGAGAAAACTCACAGATGGTCGACCTCCGAGTATTCTGAGGGTTCAAATTTGATGTCGGCGATTTCGATTGAAGCCGACTCTCTCTAAAGGGGACCCAGGGTTTACGATAGCTGTCAAAATCAAAATCTTGGGAATTTTTCGATTGGGCGCCCGGGTTTGAACTCAAAAAAGTGGGCGTTGAAAGAGCTTCTCCGATTGGATAGCGACAAAATCGCTATCCTTCAATATAGGCGAAAATTTTGAGGCGACGACTACCGCGTCGTCTCTCGGAATCAGTTTGACTTCGGCAGCGCGGAGTTCGGTCGACTTTACTGACTGGCTCCGACGCATCAGTTTTAATTATTTTCCACGTTTGTTCAATTGCTTTCCCGTGTTTTGGGTTTTCGCGTTTGGATTGGAGAGTGTCGAGTTCCGTCCTAGGCGCCGTGGGCCATCGCACGGGACGGTGGTGAACTGTAGGTGCCAAGGTCGAAGTCCTTCTGATTCCCCGTGGTCCTAGGTGAGGCAAACTGAAATGGACGCTTCTCGTCCTTGTTTTACATGATGCGTTACTCTTGAGTTAAGGTAGTCGAATTTTTCCTGAGCTGACCACGGTTAAATTTCCCCGACTATTGATAGGGACAGGTTTACTTGTTCATGGTCATGGTTTACCAA
>JASANE010010382.1:0-14264 GCA_030248225.1 Trileptium ribeirensis
TATGTCCGTATTGCTTCAACTTCAGTTCGTGCTGCTCGTCGGATTCGGACCAATGAGGATAACAAACAGTGGATTTGGAAAGTGGGGTATTCTATGCTACTCCGCCCGCTGTGGATACGCGGATATTCCACCTCTATGTAAGCGTTGCTGAACGCATTTATATATATTTTTAGAATGGACAAAGATGGTGATATGTCAATCGATTTAGACGAATTTCAAAACTACCTCTTATTTCATCCAAGTTTTGATCCAAAAGCCATTGCACAATTTTGGCGTCATTCACTTGTATGTTATTTTTCATAATGAAACAATAAGTATGAAAATAAGATTGTGTCCAGTACAGATTAATAAAAGCAAATCCTTCATAGCACATCACAAACGTTTAATAGTAAAGCTTCGTGCACACCTAGGGGGCGCTACCGTGAAAATCATGGAAAATGCAAAATGAGTTGGAGAAATCAGCAATTCGATTAAAATACCAGAAACAGGGGAATTTTGGTCAAATTAGAAAAATAACCATTCCATTTGAAATAGCTAATGTTCATATTTCATTAATAATGTGGTGGAAATGAAATTTCAGAATGACTTTTGTAATGATAGTTTAATTATATTTGACGTTTTTACTTTTTTGTTTAGATTTTGTATGTACAGCAGAAATTGTAGGTGATTTAAATTATGATCGGAATTTTTTCTAGTAAATATATTACTATGCACAATGTCAGCATATCCTAAACCAGCGCGGCGTCTGCCGCCTCAGAACCAATTATTACGCAGTAT
Source organism: Trileptium ribeirensis (assembly GCA_030248225.1). Lineage (NCBI taxonomy): Eukaryota > Metazoa > Nematoda > Enoplea > Enoplida > Thoracostomopsidae > Trileptium > Trileptium ribeirensis. The sequence continues at coordinate 778 of JASANE010010382.1, forward strand.
GTCATAGCTAGAGGAACAAAAATATACAGCTGCGTCCTCCCTGCTAACCCCAACTATTTCTTAGAAACATTTAAAATTTTGGGTGGTAACGAAAATTTTTTACTTTTCATGCAGTGAAATTTAGGACTGTCAATTTGTGAATTTTCTCTTGTGGTATCCATAACTCAATTTGCAACGCCCAATCGCCTCGTGAACTACCTCAAAACAAAGTTTTCAGTTTTGTGTTTTGTCTACTCAAGGCCGAAAACGGATTACAACTCTTTCCCTCTGTAAATGGCTGGGTCGGGTCAATATGCGGTCCGATAAAACAAGTGTTTGGCTGCTGGGTGCAGGTATTTCAGTCATATTAGGTTCATTTTTATAACAAAGCTCTATAAAACGCGTATAAAGCTTTTGTATAGGGTTGTCAATGTATCCCGGATTAGGGCCCAAAGCGATTTTAAGCTGTGCTCATGAACCACGAAATACACGAAAGCGGACATACCTTTATAACCAATGAGAACGCATGAGTTTTCTTGGGCTCATTTTGCAGAGCAATAAAACCTCTATGCAGCTGTGTATGACATGATGATTTATGCACATTCAGTGTTTATAAACTTGGTCTCGGCAAGCCCCTAGTGAGTTTTATTGATGTGAAACAAATAGAGCTGCGAAATGCTGCCTTTAAATATGTTTAATTGATGTATTAAAGGCTCAGGCACTATGCTGAGATGAATGCGTGCTTTCTCTGCCAATCATGTTTTGTGATATAGAGACATATACCGCATATGTCACACGCTGATCAATCTTACGTTATTGCGAAACCCCGAGAAAATAACTACGAATAACGAAAAAACTGAAATTTTGTCCTCACGAATGGCGCTCGTAAATCGAATGTTCCTCTCGATCAAATTTTCATTTCGAAAAGTAATTGCACAACAGGACGTGACTGTATTATCGCAAAGGAACACTTTGACCGTAATATTTTGTGTTTAATTATTTTTGCATATCACGTTTACGAATGATTTAGTGGTTTTGTGTACAAAAGCTTATATTGATATCCTCAGCAGGATTTGAACCTGAATATACTCCAGAATATTTGGCTTGTTTATGAAATGTCTGTGTTTCTCTACATATTTTTGTTGGTGTCACCTACATCTTAACGTTAATGTAACGTAAATTTTAGAAGTGCAACAAACGCTCGGTGGTAAACTATAGCTTTTATTGCAATTAGCCTGCAGCAGCGCTATTATGGGTACTACGGCAAGCGAATGACGTCATATCAAACGCTAACCATCAAATGCCTAAAATCAATAAAATTGTTCTGCTTACGAGGAGTGCCGTCTAAAACTACATAAGTCCATTGACTTTCTTTTTTGCTAAATGTAATCGGTAAACAATAAAGGTTATTGTAAATGTGGAAGCTATTAGTATGTTTCAGTAATTATGTGTTTTATTCTTCATACATTATGATTTTTTATTATAGATGATCGATATTGGTGAAAGTAGTTTAGTGCCTGACGATTTTTCAGACTCGGAAATTAAACTCGGTGCCTGGTGGCGTCATTTGGTCGCTGGGGCGTGTGCTGGAGCCGTATCACGTACCAGTACTGCACCGTTAGACCGTCTTAAGGTCTTCATGCAGGTATATGTTTTGCATGACCCGTTATTCAGCTAGAGTTATTATAAAAATGGAAGTTTTTTCATCAAGTAGGTTGCGAAAAAACAATTTATTAGTGACTGTTAGGAATAGGGTTCCAAATAGGAATAACATTATTCCATAGAATTAGACTGCTCCTATCTGCAGATTGCTCTAGTTAGTCATGTACAAAAATAAGTGCATAAAACCCAACATGAACGATCATAAATGCAAACGGACGCTGCGACTTTAAAATTCCTGGAGCAAAGGACCAAAGACCTTAAATGAAAACGAACGTTTTGTGTTTTCGGATGAATGTAAACACAAGTAATCGGTAAAATGTTCGCTTATTAACAAACGTATTGTGTTCATTTTTTGTATACCTTTATAAAATGTCTGTGACTTCATTGAAGCTGGTTCATTTTTTGTAGGTTACTTATTTTACGTTGCACAAATTTTTATGTATTATAATAATTGAATGGTTTATACTTATAATATGGCACGGATGCAGTGCAGCGTTAGCGTTAAAAGAGCTTAACCCTGTATTTCATTTCGTACGTTTATTGTTGATCTTGGCTAAAACATTCGTTTTCAGGACTTGTTAATCTGTGTTATTTCAGGTACATGCGTCGAAACAAAATAAAATGGGAGTCGCCGTTGGTATGAAATACCTTCTTCAAGAAGGCGGCATTAAATCTCTGTGGCGTGGTAACGGCGTTAATGTTATTAAAATCGCTCCTGAGCAAGCTATCAAATTTATGACATATGAGCAGGTGAGCTGTTAACGGTGTATGTGTCAGTTTGACAAATTACAAAAAGGTCATTTACCTTTTAATGGCGATAAGGATTGATTGTTATACAGTTTAATATAATTATTAGGAATATTGCGGATTTGCTGCTCATATTTTTAATCACTTTGATCTGTGGTCGGAAATGAAAACTGGGTATACCGAATTAATATAAAATCTTATTTGTATAAATTAATCAAATCATATAATAAGGGAGATAGTAATATTTATATAAAATGGATTACGATAGAATATAATTTAATTTACAACACCTTTAATTTGATTGGGTGGGTATAGGTTTCAGTCATAGGCGTTGCGGGCGCCACAGAAATTTCAGATTCAACCTACTACTTCCCATTGTGCAAGTTGGATATTATAAATTTATTGCCTCCTACGCGTCAATCGGCCAGTTGGCTAGATGTATATTGATGTGCACTATGACGCAGTGTACATCGTTCTTTTATTCAGTTCATAGGAATTTGACTCCAATCTTTTTCTTATCCCTCCTGGGGTGGCGCCAGTTGGTCGAATGCATATCTGCTAGCTTTGGAAAGCGAGGGTGATAAGCAAATCTTTTGTATCTAAATTGCATCATTTTGCAACTAGCAAGATCTTGTACAGCGCCATGTTATTTTGTTTTGGAATATTTCGTTTTCAGAGGAAAAATTATTATTACCTTTGATCAAATGAGAATCTTTTTCCGAAAGTGCAACTAATTTCGGGCTTCGGAGGGCTTAAGGATTTTTGGAGTTAAGCGTGTGTTTTTTCACTCAAGGTTATTCTTTGTGTTATGGAAACGGAACGCGTAAAGCGAGCGGAGTCTCCAGTGAGGGTGCTATTAGGATAATAGGTAAGATTAATTTTTTGTATGTCGGCGTAGCTCAAGTCATCTTCAGGTGTATGGATTTTGTCAAAATAGTAAAATTGATGACGAAGTGCTCTTTAGTTGAACGCTAAAAGTTCCGACCCCATATTTCGGGTCGAAATATCAAAGAAACTAGTTTTTAAGTGTCCTTCAACAAATGTGGTCTAATGGGTACCAGCTGATATCTCACTGCATATGGAAAAATGGAAACTAGATCATTGCTGACCAACAATTGTTTTAGGACTACTTCCCAGGTCTCTGTTGGCACGAATGTGGTTCACTGATCCTTCAGCAGAAATTCGTATAGTCAATTTATTCCTTAATGTTTGGGTTCGCTATTATGGTCTGAACGCCTGAGGCAAAGCCCTTGGAGTTAAAACATCCATTGACCTGTAATATGCGGTTTACTACTACTACTATTGCTTCCAGGGCGTCAAAAATGCTCCGTATATAGTTTTCGATACGCTGAACATGAAGGTAATGGTAATCTAGAGATTGGAACGAATATTTCATTACCTTTTCAGTGGTTTTCATGGGTTCATGATTTCACCAATATAGCCTATCTTCAGTTGGTTGGATATATATTGCATTCAGGGTATTTAACAAGGTCTACCTCGGCCAAGGGATATATGGTTCCGGTGGGGAAGGGGTTCGATTTTCGGACTTCAGATCAGGGTATTTGGTTCTTTGGGTACGCCAGGGGAGTGGTAAATTTTTTAAAATTTTAAGAAATTATAATTTGTCTTAATTTTTCGGAAATATGTTATTTTCACCTATCCCGTATTTTTGCAAATGTTTTGTCAAGTTTATCCCCAATTTTGAAAAAATTTCCGCGCGCCGTGCGCAGTTGGAGTAAATGTGGCTTGGGGAGGAGGGTGTAGCCTATGGAGTGAGTAACCCCCCCCAATACCACTATGCTGATCCTATAATGCATATAGGTTTTTCGGTAATTTCAATATAATGGTGTGGTAATTTAGAATCCATAAGTCGTCACTTATATATGTGGTAATGCGTTGCTTTCTGGGCTTTTGTATTAAATTCTTATAGGTTTTGTAGAATACCAAGATGGTTTTCTTTAACTCCTATCAGGCATCAGTATATCGAACATAAAGCCTGTTATATGTAATTTAGCGTTATGACAATCATATGAATCACGGTCGCTCCGTGTCGCTTGCGATATATCAGTGTATTAAATGTTTGTTCTTTAATGTACTTGTCTCGTATTGTCTTTAATTTGTTTACTAGCTTAACTAGTAGCCTGTCTCGTCGCCGTGGTGTAGAATTGGAATTTGGAGATACGTGCACAGCTTGCGTCTCTTTAATAGTTGATCAATCAAAAATCCAATTTAACCCAACCCCGCAGCGAAAACAACGACAACAGCGGTGCATCACCTGCAGCTACATAGACGCTGCATTGCTCTACAAAATGAGCGAAATATCACCGATACAGCTCGACGGTTCAGATGATGCCATTTCCGTGCATTTTGGGTCTCTTGAGCCCATTAAAAACTCATTTTGACCCAACCCTACAGCGTAAATAATGAAAACATCAGTACTCATCTTCAGTTATATCGAGGGCGAATTGATCTACAACATGAGAGCAAAAATGCCCACAAAGCTGGAGTAATTACGGAGCCCATTCAACAACCCATTTTGGCCCAACCCTGCAGCGTAAATAACGAAAATACGGTACGTCATCTGCAGCTACATAATTGTATTACAAAATGAGCCCAATATGATTTATATAGCTAAAGCGGTTCAGAACATATTGTCATTATCGTGTATTTTGGATCTCATGTGTCCTTTTAAAGCCGCTTTAATGCGCGAGTAAACTTAAGGTGACCCTGTCAACTATAATATTTTGTATTTTTGCATAAAATTTGTTACGGAACGCTTTTGGTCAATTGAAATTCAGCGTAAAAGTGTTCGCGAACACAACGCTTGCGATTGAAATCTAACCATTTTGTGTTCGCGAAAATTCAGTTAGATTTACCCAACTTTTTGAGAACGAAAATTTGTCGATTGGATTGTGACGTCACTTTTGCATTAAATTTGTTCCCGAACACTTTTATAATCCAAATTTAAACGACAATGCATTAGGGAACAGAATTTCTGCAAATTGAAATCGCCGAAATTTTGTTCGAACACAAGAGCTAACTTATGGCACTTGAATTCGATTTTGCCAATTTTCTGTTAGCGAAAAACCGAATGAAAGTAATCCATTTTTCCGTAACAAGAGTTTGCGATTGCGATACCGGTAATGATAAAATAGGATAGTTGGTGGGGTCACCTTAAGTTTACTCACGCGTAAACCCTAATCCTGGACCCAAAAACCCAGAAACGGACACCTTCGAATTTAGCTTTCTGGCCAGTGAGAATTGTTAGCTGCGCTCGTTTCACTCACAACTCAGAATTAAATAAATTTGACTTTCAACTTATTAGTTGTTATGAGGAGAATTGATGTTATAAGACTTGTGAATATGTGTAGCCCACATTGTCGAACAATTTTTCTAACAAAGTATTTACATGGCTCAGTGTGGTCAAAGAGGATAACGACGTATTTTGAGCCTGGAATACAACCAAAAAATAAAAATATATAATTGCTAATGCATTTTGGTCACTAAATAATTATTACGGGGCTTGCGATGTGGTAGTGTTTTGAGATAACCAGTCATAGTTACTAATTATATTTTTTAGTGTAAGCGCTTGATTAAAGGCAATTCGACAAATGAACTTGCAGTGTATGAACGCTTAGCGGCAGGAAGCGCTGCGGGTGCCATATCGCAAACGTGTATTTATCCTCTTGAAGTAAGTTAAGCAGCAACGGTGTGAGTGTAAATGAACATTATAGTGTTGTAAGCATTAGTATGGAACTACTTCTTGAGTGCGGCACCTCTTCAATCTCACTCTTCGCCTTCCCTTACAAGCTAAATTTTATAGCAAATGAGGTGCGTCGACAGCTACAAGATTGTAGATGGTCACCAACGGCTGGCTTTCTCTTGACAAGACTTCTCCAAATTTTGTTACTGGTCCATTCTGTGCTACAACAATTTGATACTCTTCGCCCAATCGCCTTCAACAACTCGAACCCCATTCGACCAAACGCATGACCCAGTCGTTTCCCTTAAGTTATCTATTTATGTGAACTTTACTATGTGTTTAACGACTTATTACCTGATAATAGGAGTTCAAGAAATTTAATTAGTATTTCGTATGCCACTAATTATTATGTCATTTATATGTGGACGTATGTATTTTATTCATGTGTTTATCCTACCAGTATATTTATAATTTATGCCACTTATGTTGGCGAGTTGTGTATTACGCAGTGTTCATGGGGAAGTACTGATTACCCAAGGATAAGCTAAATGGTTAGGTGTATTCCCATGTTAATGCCTCACTAATATCATGCAATGGATTTAACACTGTAAGTTTATTTATGGCCATGTGTATTTCAAGAAATGCTGATTGGATTGCACAGTAGTCGTCTCAAGTAATCGATTAATCGCAATCTATGGAAATTTCGTTTCTCTTAATTTAATTGTGCAAAGATCGAAATTTAGTTTAATCCAAATCGATTGAAATTTCAATCGATTATTTTGCATTTATTTCTGGTCCCGATTGTAATAACGATTTAAATAATTGTTCATATTAACACAGTATAATTATGTTAAGACAAGAGTATTAGAATAGGTTGATCATTATTATTGTAATAAGTAAAAGGCTTTTCGAAACTGCTGTGTTGTGGTATAACACGTTTACTGTTCGCTTGTTCGTCAGATCAATGTCTAGTTATGTTGTGTCACCGTTGGTTATTTAGGTCCTCAAAACACGTCTTGCCCTACGCAAAACAGGTGAAATGAATCGCGGTCTATGGAATGCAGCCCGCAACATATTTCGCTCAGAGGGCATCAAAGCCTTCTATAAAGGATACATTCCGAATACCATTGGAATTTTACCTTATGCTGGTATCGATCTTGCTGTTTACGAGGTACGTTTAATGTTCGGAATATTTATGCGGAACTACCGCAATATATTGTCCACGAAAATACATAAAATTAAAAGTCGTTTTGATCTGGGGTGTCAAACTCAATCGGGTTTTAGTTTTGCCGATTGAAAACGAGTCGATTTAAATCAGCTTGCTCTAGAAATGTCGTTTTAAATCGGACGATCCAGAATGCCCTTGGCCCAGTTTAATTTGGTTGCGAAAATGTTTCAAATTGGGCTTGCAGTGAAATGCCAAATATAAATTTGTCTCTTGAAATGGGTTTAATTCGTACCATTTCCCGTATTATATAGTTTTAATGTATTCTCTTAATGAAAGTTTAAGAGCAAACCAAGTTTTGACAACTCACAAACAGACCGAATTGAAGTTACATTTTCGGCGCTAAATTAAATTTAGGTTAAAGTTATTCGGAAGCGGCTGGTTTAAAACTATATTTCTCTTAGGTCGCCGATTTAAATGGGCTAAAGTCAAATTCGATCGGGTTCGACATCTCAAATCTAAACGACTTTTAATTTTAACCATGTTCGTGGGCACATCTTGCAGTAGTTCCCGCATTACGGGTTAGCAACCATTGGCCGGGTGCTAGTTTAGTTTCGTTTCTGTCTAAATTATTTTTACAATGCCAAGCACTTTGTTTGAAACATCATTTTTTGAAAAAATTTTTCTTGTCAAATTGTTCAGTTTAAAAATGCTGTTTTGAAATCATATTAACAAGGTTTTCTTTTATAAAATTAGGAGCGTGTAAAATTTTGCGCAAATCTTACCACCAGGGCGTTAATTGTTCCATAGTTTGTATTTCAAATATGTACATACAAAACGTTTGTATATATCATATGTATACATATAATTGCATGTTTTATAAAATACCCCGAGTGATAGCCAGTGTTTTGTGCTGTAGTATAGAACTCTAAGGCTTTACATTTGGAGTATAAAGTTCATAAGAATACACGCATATTTCCAAATTATTGTAGCTTTAAAACATTCGTATTAAAGTCGCGTGTACCGGTTTTAAGCATCCACTGCTATAATTCAAGCAAATAACAGAAGTGCGTCAATTTTCTTCGGATTGTGGAAATAGTTTCTACAGTGTGTATTTACATAGTAAAATAAACCACCGATGTTAATAAATTATATTTTGTGATAATTCTGCTGCATATCAATGTCTTGAAAATTAGATTTTTCTGGATAATCTGGGCTTGTAGGTTAGTTTTTAAGATGTGTTAATACTGATTCATGGGTATCATATATTTTTGGCTTCTTCAAAGTTGGGGCTTGATGTGTTGTGCAAAACTGTAATCACAAAACACTTTTTACATTGCTCCTTAGGACATCCAGTACTTTGGCTCGGATTTTGTGATATCTGTCCGGTTTCTCTAAATGGGGATGACATTATTTGGTCCATTAGACGAAAAGGGATACCTCCCGGACAAAATTTTGGACTCGACCTGAACCAGGGAGCCTCCCGTTTATGGCGATAGCACAATTTTCAGAAAGTGGAGAAGTCAGCCTTTGGGCCATATGTTGCTATAACTCATTTGCAGGGAATAACCGGAACCAGCAACCGGAACCGTCCATTTAAACCGGAACAGGAACCGGAACCTGGTCTTCGAAATTTATATATAGTAAAACAGATGACGGAAGAAATGAAGGTATAGTGGATAGAAAATGCATTAAAAATAACTTTTACATTAAACTTAATGTATTGCGAAGGTATTATTGCCTCTCTGAAACTTTAAAGATTGAGGAAGCTAATAATATTTTTTTATCGATCAAATATGTCGGTTTTTGGACATTCAGAGCACAAAATGTCTTTCACTATACACCATTGCGTATACTGCGTCAAATCGAATGTGCTTACAAAGCTTGGAGCGTAGAATACACACTTTCGCTCTGTCTCCAGTCGCCTCCCTTTACAACACATACGTTTGTTGCATGTTCTTCTGTAGGAAACTTAAAATTATTGGTTTATATGATTCTAAGACAAAATAATAGATAGAAGGTAATTTTCTGATCAGTGGTCAGTGACACTGTTTAGGCTAGCGTTGGACAAACAGTGCCCGTCAGTTAGATCATAATGATGATAACTTTCTAATCAGAATGCTATAAATGAGACACACTGTGATACTGCTCGCACAGTTTCAATAAATACAGTTCATTGCCAAGAAAGCAGTTTCTAGCTGCGTTGCAAATAATGTTAGTTTACTTCAATTTAGACTGATTTACCAAGTTTACAAGCGCACTGGCGGGTGCTTGACGCAATTTATGTTAGCCAAACATACCCTAAGTACTTCTGCGTAAGCCATACTCTGTTACCGAGTTGGACCGGTTTAGGTCAAACGTATCCCGACTTCTGGATGTGTAAAATAGCTGCTACAAGCATCGACCTGGCTTTGATTTAACAAACTCCTGCAGGTTATTATGAAAAATTCCTGTTCAAATTATGTGCCCTACTTACGTTTCACAGGGCAAATTGATTAGTTAATCTTTTCTTTTGCTTGGTTTTATTGGAGCTTGATCATTGTGTAATATATTACATATGTTTGGATTACAGGATGAAGCAAAAAACGTGGAAAATTTCCACCAAAATTTTTAAACCGGAATTCCGGTTCCGGTATGGTTTTGCCCTTTGCCGGAACCGCAACCGGAACACGATTTTCGCCGGAACCGGAATTCCGGTTACTCCCTGCTAATTTGGTATAGCTAAACTTCGGATAATGTGTAATCTTCTGTTTATCTATTGCTTTCCTTCAATACTTCAGACCCTAAAGAAACTTTATGTTCGAACGCATGAGATACCTGAACCCGGCGTTCTGGCTCTTCTTGCGTGTGGAACGTGTAGTTCAACATGTGGTCAACTATCAAGTTACCCATTAGCACTTGTAAGGACACGACTTCAAGCTCGAAGTAAGTTCTTCAGATTTTTACCGTTTGCTATTTTAGCTGGTAATCGTAGTTTGGAGTCGTGGCAATTTCTGTAAATATTGGTTTTACTATCCATGTTTATGTCTCAGGTTGCTGCGTCGTTGTTTTTAGCCATAAAAGATTTTCTACTAAAATGTATCGTTCACAGTAAGTTATCCCGATACACTCTAAAGACCATGTGCTTAGATATTTCTGGAATATGACGAATTTATATTTTTTGATAAAGGTCAATCAATTTGTTTAAATTGTTTTCATGTTCTTAGACCGATCGTTTGTTATTTCTTAAACCGTATTACATGGTCGTGTGATCATAATTTGTTTCGCAAATTCGACCCCAGCAGTTGCATTGATTAGTACGGGTGACATGCAACAAACAGGTCAGTACTCTCCTATGCCTGAGTCTGCTTAACTGCGTACTCCATGGTTGTTCTTTCTTCAAAATCGAACTGAATGGTGCAAAAATTGGTAGTCGTAATTCTGACATCGGTGTTCGCAATTTAGGAAACGCGAACATGGATTCCGTGATATACGAACTCATATTGTGTGTACACATATTTGCCGAACTCGTGCGTTTGCGCCCGGTACATTACATGCTGTATCGCATAGTTGTGTTTACAGTTTGCGAGTGTATAATTGAATTCTGAGTGTAGTGAGCGGAATGAGTGTGGCGAGGAATTATCACTGACCAAGAGTGGTAAATTCCGACGATTTCCGTTTTGGGTTTTTGGGTGTGACACGGATATCTCAATTTCGGCTGGGCGGATTAATGTGCGCGATAACTCAATCGAAAGCTTAAAATCTCTATTTGTACCTATTAGGTAGACGCAAACTGGCCTCTCTACGGGGGGTGGGACGATAGGGGAATCATTCCCCAGGTAAATTTTGGCTTCCCAGGTCAACCTCCAGCACGCCAGGTATTTTGAGGTGACACAAAAAGTGATCGTCCTAACAAAAAACAGTTATAACAAAACGCAATACTACTCCTTAATATGTTTCGACTATTATGAGAAAATCCTAGGTAAAATTAAGTGCGGCCTGCAGATATAAGCTTTTTTAGTAATAAATAGCAAATGTGCAACAAAACAACGATATAAATGTTGTAAATACATGAAAAAATACAGTTGTAACACCCACTGTTGGCCCGGGGTACGGTTCCTGGCTAATTCAAAGTGGAAAGGGCGGAGGGCGGCATTTTCGGCTGCCCACGGCAAAAATTCGGGTACCCGGCTCGAAGCCCCCGCTGACAAAAATTAACGTGTAAACGCGACAAAATCCGGCAAAAAAATGCCCCCCCCCGGGGAAAATCCAGCATCTCCCGGCAATTGAGCCGGGGGGCCCCGCTATAATTTCCGAGGTTAGGACTAGCCAGGGTTCTTCAGGTATCCTTGGAGGAATTCCCCTGTTTGAGCTGGGCTACCCCAGCTCAACGACCTCAGGTAAAATTTTTGGTCCTGTGGATAAGCCAGCGAAAAACGAAATCCAACTCCTTCGGATTGTAATAGTTAGCCAAATGGGCTGGGGTTAAGTCAAAGCGGTGTCCAACAAAACATGTTATTAATTGTATTTCGACAACTGACATTTTACATCTTGCCCAAATGAAGCAGGTTTTGTGGGGCAAAAAGTTCTATTTTGTTTAATTAATTTGTTCACAGCTCTTTCAGAATACAGGATCCGAATCAAAAAGGGTTCTTAAATGGAGCTATGAGACAAAAAATACACGAAGAGGATAATATCTTCGCCACCGCTTGAGCTATATGGTTGATGTTGACCTCATTTTGTAGAGCAATTCACCGTTTATATAGCTGCACATAGTATGCTGCTGTCGTCACTGTCAACATAGCAAGGTTGGGTTAAAGTGGGGTTGTCAGTAGGCCTATGGGATTCAAAATACATGAAAACGACAATATCTCCGCAACCGCTCAAATTATATGGGTCTTGTTGGTCTCTGTAGAGCAAATCTCAAATTGCTGCACATATTGTGCCGCTCGAATTATATGGGTCTTGTTGGTCTCTGTAGAGCAATTCTCAACTTGCTGCACATAGTATGCTGCTGGTTTATGCAGCAAGGTTGCATCGAAATTACTTGTCAGTAGGCCCGTGGGATTCAAAATACACGAAAACGTCAATATCTCCGCAACCGATCGAGGTACATGGGTGTTATTGGTCTCATTTTGTAGAGCAATTCACTCTCTATATAGGTGCACATATTGTACTGTTGTGATTATTTACGCTGCAGGTTTGGGTCAAAATTGAGTTTTAAAAGGCTCCGTGAGACCCAAATACACATGAACGCAAATCTCCGCAACCGCTTTAGCTATTTGGGTGTTATTGTGGTCCATTTTTGGTAGCGCAATTCACGCTCTGTACAGTTTGCATAGTGTGCGGCTCTTGTCATTATTTACGCTAGCCTTTGATTGCAGCAAAAATCATAAAAAAAATTTCTTGTTTGCATGTAGAGATTATAACTCATCGCCGGATGGAGCTTCTAAATTTTTCTATCTGCCCACAAGTTCAGTCCATTTGTGTGTTTTCATAAGACCCGCCGACCACGTTTCCGGGTACAAAATGGTCCCAAAGGGGCATATTTTTTTAAATTTGGTCATATGGGTATCTATATTTAGCGATCTATATCTCGAGGTAAACGCTTTCCAGCGAACGACGGAGACCATTACAGAATTTTCTCATCTAAAGCTACAACACTGCAGTTTTTTGGTTTTGTCAGAGCTGCTATTTTCGAGTTATGAGCCAAAGTTTCACAGAAAAGTGAAAATTTGAAAAATTTTACAAATCAAGTTATTTCTGTTAGGGTGAATTATGGGATTATAAGTTTATTTAGCCCGTAAAAAGAGTTGGTTTCATTGTTTTAACATCATATCGGCTGTGTTATTAACCATGCGTGACAGTGCCATAGTAAAACTTGGTAAAACATGTTGACACTGAAAATAGTCAAATTTCACCACTTTCCACTGTAGATATTATGTAGGTCGATCGAACATCAATGTATTGTTTTAGTTGTTGCCAATAACAGTACAATAAAATAAATTGTCATGCGTATCAGAATGTAGTGGAGATTGTGTGTTGCAGGGGTGAAATCTTTTAAATTACGTGTGATTTGATTTTTGATTTTGATATGATTTATTTGCCAGCATAATACATAAGAAACAAACACATATAACAACAAATACACCAAAAAGTATAATTATATGGATTCAGAAAGCACCACTGAATTAGCAAACCATAGAAGTAACTACTGACGAGAGACGTGATGCGCCGATTGTCCGGCTACTT
>JASANE010010383.1:0-17780 GCA_030248225.1 Trileptium ribeirensis
TAGTGCACATAATTTCAGTTGGAAATTTTCATAATAACCTGCAAGAGTTTGTTAGCAAATCAAAGCCACGTCGATGCTTGTACCAGCTATTTTACACATCCAGAAGTCTGTGGGGTACGTTTGAATTAAACCGGTCCAACTCGTTAACAGAGTATGGCTTACGCAGAAGTACTTAGGGAATGCTTGGCTAACATAAATTGCTTCAAGAACCAGCCAATGCGCTTGTAAACTTGGTAAATCAGTCTAAATTGAAGTAAACTAACGTTATCTCTAACGCAGCTAGAAACTGTTTCTTGGCAAAGAACTGTATTTATTGAAACTGTGCGAGCAGCATCACAGTGTGTCTCATTTATAGCATTCTGATTAGAAAGTTATTATCATTATCATCTAACTTACGGGCACTGTTTGTCCAAAACTTACGGGCACTAGCCTAAACAGTGTCCCTCACCATTGATCAGAAAATTACCTTCTATCTATTATTTTCTCTTAGAATCATATAAACCAATAATTTCAAGTTTCCTACAGAAGATCATGTAACAAACGTATGTGTAGTAAAGGACGGCGACTGGAGACAGAGCGAAAGTGTGTATTCTACGCTCCAAGCTTTGTAAGCATATTCGATTTGACGCAGTATACGCAATGGTGTATAGTGGAAGGCATTTTTTGCTCTGAGTGTCCAAAAATCGACATATTTGATGGATAAATAAACATTATTAGCTTCCTCAGTCTCTTTAAAGTTTCAGAAAGCAATAATACCACCGCAATACATTAAGTTTAATGTAAAAGTTATTTTTAATGTATTTTAAATCCACTATACCTTGATTTCTTCCTTCATATGTTTTACTATATATAAATTTCGAAGACCAGGTTCCGGTTCCGGATCCGGTTTAAATGGACGGTTCCGGTTGCTGGTTCCGGTTCCGGTTATTCCCTGGAATAGCGGTATGGTCTCTTTGGCCTGTGAGCAGGTGACGGAGCCGACCTCCCTGGGGACCTCAAAGGTAGTACCTCTTAGGCTACGTGCGCAACCCGTCCGGCAGGATCAGAATACATCCTGTGAAGCGCTCCTGCGGCTTGCTAAGCTCCGTAATTTTTTGGGCCTGACCCGAATAAGACGAAAATTTAAGAATCTGAACCCAATAGGTCCGCCCTTGAAGACACGATAGCCGGGGTCGTATGGGCATTACGTTTGTGGAAGTGCGTAATGCAGCAGCGTCACGTCGATCTAATACATTTTGTATATGGCATCAAAAGCACCATTATATAGGTTTCTCGGTATGCTGAATACAATTGTTATGACTATCTAAAGTCCAGCGCGCATATTTAATGTCTTGTCAATAGATTTATGGTTAATGAACCCCGATTTCCAGAATATTGTATGTCTTTAGCTGTTTGGTTACTTTATCTAGAGACCTGCTAAAATACTTAGTGCTTTGTCAGTTGTTTTCGATATGTCTAAGGTCGATGAAATTTTAGAATTTTCAAATGATTCAGGTTCAAGAGATTTAGGGTGCTATATACATCAAACACAGCCTGCTAGAACAAAATGATAACTGAAACCACGCTCAGTCCGTTTCACGCTCGTTTGCTAGTTACTAGTAGTATTGTTCTGGATCTTTGCAAGAGCTGAGGAAGAAAACGATTTTTGAAGTTTGCTGATATCTTGAGCGATTGACCTGCCAGTTGCTTTTCACGGATTTTTTGAAACGCCGACAGTCATGTGTCGCCTATGAGATTTTGAGAGAATTGTTGATGACCTGTTTGATATAGGTGCTTTCCGCTATGCCTTACAATTCAAAATAACGATACACTGAACGTAACCACTCGTCACTGAGAGATCCGCAACTCTAGCAACAATTCGAACTAGCTGAATGATCACAGCGGTTTCACCTGACTGTATGACATACTAGTATTACAAATATAATAATTTCTCATCAATAAAAAATTGAATCGATAATCGAATCGAATCAATAAAAAACTGTTTGCCAAAAACTATTTAGCCTATCACATTGTAACATGGCCAAACTGAAACATTACTTTAACAATTACTATCGGATAAAGAGAATTTCTCTTTAAAATCTAGTAGCACCTGTTGGTAGTTTTATGATGTTAAAGCGTTATGATGTTATGCGTTCATAACCGTCTTAGGCATTGTTCAGTTAGAGTAAATGTTCAGTTAAGTACCATAGTAAAGACTGTATGACTTACTAGTATTACAAATATAATAATTTCCCATCAATAAAAAATTGAATCGATAATCGAATCGAATCAATAAAAAACTGTTTGCCAAAAACTATTTAGCCTATCACATTATAACATGGCCAAACTGAAACATTACTTTAACAATTACTATCGGATAAAGAGAATTTCTCTTTAAAATCTAGTAGCACCTGTTGGTAGTTTTATGATGTTAAAGCGTTATGATGTTATGCGTTCATAACCGTCTTAGGCATTGTTCAGTTAGAGTAAATGTTCAGTTAACTACCATAGTAAATGGGCTCATAACGATGATAACTTACAGATGCTTAGAACAATCGTTATAAGTATTGACATGCTGTAAAAGTGTAGAGCGAGTAGACAAAAGGTTATCAGCCATGTCAAAATATTCGACGAAAGATGATCGTTTTTCTTTCTTCGACTCCAAGAGGCGCCTCAGCAAATCGACAAGAGTTGGTTGAATTCGCCTGTAAAACATCAAGTTTGGGAATTTTGTTGATTGCAGCGCGCACGTGTTGCATTACATGCACATAATTATTTGTTAATGAATTATTCCACTGCTTATTAATTTAAGGTGAGATTACTTCATATTCGCAAACGTGGTGTTACTAGTCGCGTACCAGCACTATAAAAATGTTGGGTTTCGGGAAAATATGACCTTTTGAATTTTTATTATTGGCTGATATATAGTATAATTTTAAATTCAGTTATGAACCAAAAAATATAGGAAATGTTATGCTAGTGAAAATTATCTAATCTCAATACCTTGTTAAATACAACAGGATAAAATAAGTATCCATAAGATTAATGTATTATAATAATGCTCAGTCTAGCTACTCTACTTTAATGACCGTTTTGAAACTTATACAAACAAGTTAGGAGTGCATCGAGTGTTTAGATTTTGTATAGTTTTCAGCGACTATCTAACATACAAACTATGTAGCGCTATATTAATAAAACTTATAAAAAATAAATAACTATACTGCATGAACCTTATG
Organism: Trileptium ribeirensis; assembly: GCA_030248225.1. Lineage (NCBI taxonomy): Eukaryota > Metazoa > Nematoda > Enoplea > Enoplida > Thoracostomopsidae > Trileptium > Trileptium ribeirensis. The sequence continues at coordinate 3,216 of JASANE010010383.1, forward strand.
CTGTCGATATCAAATAGCGGCATAAATTTTACACAGACTAAAGGTATTGCTCATTGTTTATTTGATTTTGTTGTTTTCTGTAGCATTTCATAATATGCAACAAACATTATTTCTTTTACATGAGAAACCATTTATATATCTTCGTATATAAAATATTCTAGCGATTCACAATAAAAAGAACTTAAGTGTGTTCACAAAGCTGTTTATGACTAAAATGAAGAAATTGCGTTCCTTGGTTGTTCGTCAACAAATATTTTTTAAACTTTTTCTCCAAACACATAACTTTTATAAAAAGATCCATATGTGAATAAAAGCAAAAAATATGAGGGATTAAAGGAATATCACTTTCGTATAGGCATATAGGTATATTGCATGTAGTAGAAAGTTGCTATCTGAGTAAAATTAGCATTAACACATTTCGCTATTTGATGAACATCCTAAATAGCTACGATAATATTTTAAGATCTGCTCAGTGATTAGTGTAAGTAAAATAGTTAATGAGTGCGGAAACAAGCCAGTTACGCAATTGAAATCCAAATATAGTTTTGAAATCAGGGAATATTAGCCCGTCGCGTATAAACGTGTATAAACAGCACAAAATCATGTTGTTTTCTGTCATATATTGTCATATTTATTATCATATTATTGTCTGATAACTAAGGTGGAGAATGCGGACTTTCGAGAATATCAGCTGTCGAACTATTAGAAATAAGATTTCCCTGGTCCCTTCTTGACATTAACCAAGACCGTTTGTCCCATTGTCGAGGGGAAAATGGCGAAGTTGGGATTTATGCTTAAGGGAGACAAATAGAGGTTTCAAGTTTTTTCCGCTAAAGCTATCCGACCAACCAAATGTTCCGCAAAATGTTTTTAAGATATTTTCGAATTTCATCATCATCTACCAATAAGAATTTTTTGCTTTATTTCGCCTCACATACTATTCTCATAGTTAAAAAGTCTCAATTTTAAATAATATATTTGTGTTTATATAGTTACAGTTACTTAAAACTTAAGCGACATTTGGTGCAGATAATGGAGAGACAGATACATTTATGCAAAATTCATTAGTTCTGGTGCAGATGCTGTTTCAGCTTTGTTATTCGGGGCATTAAGGTATGGATGAAATAATTAAAATACATCATTCGGAATAACTACATAATTATCACTTTATATATATATATATAAATAGGCATTTTCGAAAGCATAGAGACCATCAAAAAATGGTATTCCCTACTAAGTATTTTCAACGTATTATCGAACAAAAACATCTGTATTGGTTTGGCTATATTGGTCCTGATTTTATAATTACTATTCATATGATATGTAATTTTCGTAAATATGTGTTAACATATTATAAAAATCATCTTTGCATATCCTGTAGTAAAAATTCAATGAAATATTTAAATCTTTATTCTTTTTGGTATGTTTCTATGTGTGTCAATATACGTGATTGCATTTTTTGTGTATTTTATGAGTATATGCTGTAGAAAGATTATGAAACATGGAGTTACATAATGCTTCCAGTATCGTCAAAATAATATTGTATCGCTCAACCACAGTTATAATACCTAGGGACATGTCTGCGTGCGATGGTTGAACGTAAATGCTAATGATGTTATGATGGATGATACTGTACCGAAAATGGTGACATTTACGCTATTTGGTCATTATGCACATACGATTGTTGGCGAAAAGGGTTACTTTTCCTCCGGTCACTAGTAAATAAGCCAGTATTTACACAACATCATATTCCGACAATCCAACAGTGGCGGTGGTTTGTTCAATTACTACGTGCACATATTGTGACCACGGTATATCCAAAAGATGTAAACTTTTATAAAGAACAAATGGCGTGATTTCGCATTAGTATGGTGCAGCATGGCGGTAGTGGGTTAATAGTGTAGTGATTGATTGGTTTCAACGTGGTAGACTATGGACAATGGTGAAAAAACTATTCCGTTAAAAGAAGACCCTGACTGTTATGAATAATCGCTGGATAATAATGATTGCTTTGACTGATTGTTGTTAATTTAATTTTGAGTGAATGATTTGATTGTTATCTGCAATGTGGATAATGTCGCATTAAAAAAGGAAAATTTGGGTAATGTAACCATGTGTTGGCTTGGGATTAATTCTTTCATAAGCCGGGGACATATTAAGCCGTGAGCCCCAAACACGACGGGTCAAAGTCCTTAAGTTCATTTCATATGAGAGAGTTTGTTTTTATAAAATATTACAGTGGCAACTTATAGTTTGTTGTCATCTTTGCTGTTGTTTATTTTTGTATCACGTGGTGAATTTGATGTGTACGTTCTGTTGTTTACGTAAGAAAAACATTTGACGAACCTATGCTGTGCTGTATTGATCCCGTGTGTATTACTAGCAAGTATAATATCGTGTGTATTACGTGTATCGACGCATAAAAATCGTTTGTTTTGAAATTGAATTTTTCTCAGCATATCAAAGAAAAAATATATAAACGTATATATAAATTCATACAAAACTGAACCGGGATATGGTTATGGCAAATTCCCTAGAGCACGTTGTAGATTATGTTACCAAATTTAGGCACTATTGGCTCAGCCGTTAAGAGGTTAAGGTCCTCATCCCATCGGCCATTTCTGGTAATAAGAATATATTTCTTTCTTGAAAATTATAACTTTAAGAGAGTGTAAAACAACGTGAAATTATACAATTTGCGTGCCGGGGCTATAGTTTGGTTACATATCGAATTAGAGTGTAACCTCTGGTTGCCTTAACCATTACGCTTACATTAGCCGATATGTAAGTGTATTTCTGCTGAATTTTCTTGAAAATCTTAAAATTTGTTTTGATTTAGGGTTTCCGAGAATTTTATAAAAAGTGTTTCTCTAACGCAAAATTAAAATATATGTTAAAAAGCGAATTTCACAATTCTAAGAATTCGCAATCCGGTTGACAGCAATTATATTAAAAATTAACGGGTTAGGGATATTTGAGAACTGGGTTTAGAAAGTTTATTTAAGCGGTTGTGCAGTTAGATCAGGGCCTCAGTCGGCCTCAAAAGCTGCGCAGTTAAGGTGAGTACGGCTCAGCCGTTTATGTGTTTTATACGAGTTTTATTTGCATTGTGTTGTATTGTATTGGAAGAAATAAACGGTAGTTGTCATAAGCGGTGGCGCATTAAGTCCCTAAGAATAAGCAAATAAGGCAGCATTGGAGATTGCATTGAAGTATTTGGAGTGAAAATTGTAGTAGTTTGTGTGTAATCTACGGTGGGACTAAACACCCCTAGCACCACGTAGGCTATACATATCAAAATTTATGTTTTTGTACGCAAAATGTTTTTACACATTATCACTATTTCTAATGCTAAAACGTCGCTAGCTTGAAAATACACCCACGGCAGTAAAACTACATAAAATATGAACATGGGAGCCCCGAAGTTCCCCCACTTTTCGAAAGGCTGTGGACAGGCCAGAAGAGTTATCCGTTTTCACACTTAACGAATAGAAATTTCAAGCTTTCATTTAAGCTGACTGTGTAAGTTGGTCACACATTGTAAACTTGAGTTACGGATGTCACGTGAAATAAATCCACAACTGACAGCCTCAACTTGTACAAAAACACAAGAAGAATAATTCTTCGTTGACAATGCGAATATATTACGAAAGGGTCACTTTTAGTTGCACAATCTGCTACATATATTTTAAAAGTGTACTATGTTACCAATAATTTCACACCGGCCATAAAGATATCATCAAAAATATTTTGTTATGCAACAGTGTTGCATTCTATGTAAGCAATGTCACCGAAACCACATTGCCTGCACAAGCAAGCGTGATTAAAAACACTCACAGGTCAATGCTGCATTCAGCAGTAAGGTTTGTATACTGCAATATCGGGCCGTTTTCGAACTCCTGAATCGCGCTAATGACATCGCTCTCCTTTTCAGTAATCATTTTGCACCTGAAATGCCATAATAATAAATTAAATTACGAACGGTAGCAAGTGTGCTGTTTGCATACTGCAATATCGGGCCGTTTTCGAATTCCTGAATCGCACTAATAACATCGCTCTCCTTTTCAGTAATCATTTTGCACCTGAAATGCCAATATAATAAATTAAATTACGAAGGGTAGCAAGTGTGCTGTATAAACTCATATGGCCAAAATTTTTCAGTATATACACGATATTGGGAAACCTTACTTTACGAATACTTTCCTGAACGAATATCTAAGACATACAAGAACTTTTTTAATCCAAACTGAATGAAAGAGCACCGAAAAACTTAAAATGACAAAACCATACCAGAATTAAATATAAGTATTCTGCTTAGTATGGAAGCTGAACAAAAATTCAAAGAAAGTTGCGTTAGAAACGATTAAAAACTACTTCGGTGAAGAATTAACTTAAACATCCATCTTCAATTGAATGATGGCAACTACTGCAACATCTTATCTTCGAAAACAACTCAATATCATACCAAATGGCACATTCATAACTTACTATCGTGCTCTAAATAGTGCATTCTACACTTCTAATTATGCTGCATGTATTACGAATCGTTCAGACATAAAACTTAGCTGCGAATATGATCATGTTAATCAACAAGATGTAACATGCTTTATAATCTTTCGGCATCACTTACATCGTATGTTTGTCTCGGCGACCCAGATATGGTCTAAACGGCAGAAGCCCAGTTGCTAGCTGATATAGCGTCACTCCCAAAGACCAAAGATCGCTATTTGCGCTAAACTGAGAATCTTGTCCACCGTATTTAGCATACTTGTACAAATCTGGCGCCTAAAACAGCTACCTTACTTCTTAGAAATACAAAACACATATTCAAGACTCTCCATTCGCTGTAAACTTTGCCATGGGCGATTTTCCGTGGCTTTTGGTTCGGAACCAGATGGCAAGGGGGCACAAAATGAAAGTTTAGCTTTCAACCAGAGTTCTAGAAATGACCAAAAAATATCTGTTTTACAGTGTAAAGCAATAAAATATCAAACAAATGGTCTCAAAAAAGCCATACATCTTCGGATCAAGTTAAAAATATTTTTAAGCTAGTTTTTGCCTATTGGAAACACCGGTGAGTTTAACGAACGCAGTTGCTTCAAACCGTAGCCAATCCTACGTCATCGTAAAAGGGGGCTGTCAGTAAGCACTTACTGACTCCCAGGAAGCAAGCGTTACCCTCGGCTTGGACCGCCTCCGCCTCCTCCCTCGCAAGGGTCCGCACCAGCAACGCGTAGGCCAACCTACAGGCGCGGAAAATTTTAACAGTAGTAGTTCGCACTACAAAAAGTTTGAATCAAAATTAGGAGGTGGGACTGAGGTTTGCGCTTGCCCTGCCGTTTCCAGCCGTAGCTTCACTTTGCCAATGGGGGCGGCCGCTCCCCCTGACTTCAAATAGCGGTTAGCTGCGTAAAAATTTCTTCTTTGTTTGCCTGTATTACACATAGTTCTCCACTAAAGGATTAATGATTTTCACAAGTTTTTTATTCCACACGTAAGCGTACTTAATCGATTCAATTATGCAGCTGGCTGTGTGTTAGCGTTCCGCCAATGATTTACCGCACGAATTTGCATAAAACCAAAAATAACAAGAAACCCTGTGTTTCCAATCAATTAGAGAACACTGACATTTTCAGGCGTTCAACCTTGCAACTGGTGTTGTGTTAGTTTCCTTCCGATTCCCCACGGAGAATTTACATAAAACAGGAAGAAATTGGAAACGTTGCATTTTTGACCGCTTGCGAAAGACCGACATTTTCAGGCATCGCTGATATCTGGGGTATCAAATGTAAGCGCAAATCATTACCTTCTCATCAAGATCTACAATGTTGCTCTACAACTTTTATCGAAGTAGTCATTTTCCAGCGATGGCTCACAAACCACCAGAAAACAATGAAAAGCGGTGTTTTTGCGTGTTTATAAGTGATGAGCTTGCTTATAGTGTTACACGGTTGTGTCACTATTTTAAAAGCTGTCGTGCTTCGGTCGTTATTCAAGTAGGGCACGGAAATGGAAAAGAGAAAAGTCTCAAATTTTGGCAATAATATTTTTTTAGTTTTGGCATTTTACGCTAAGTGCTAAAGTGAAATAATATAAGTTTTCTAGGTTGTTTTGCAACTGTCTATGCACAGGATGCCTCCGATAAGGCAAGAGCTAGAAGTCTGCAAAGAGAAACTAATTTTCAAAGATATATTTTTCTTGAAGACTGTATATAATTTATAAATTTTGATGTTTTTCGTTTTTTTTCGGCCAGCGGTAAAAACGGAAAGAGTAATAAAAGAAATTAATAGGGACAAAAATAGTAGTAACGTTAACTTACTTAATTGCTGAGATTTACTGCCTTTTTGGAACTATGATGAGAGCCAAGGAAACTTAGTTTGGAACCTAGAAATATTCACAGCGCATAAAGTAGCCGCAGTTACATTTTGCCTCGTCTGTACATAATCTAACCTCAGTACGTAATGTCATTTTTGTCATTTGTCATTTGGCTTTACAAAGAAATGAAAAAATAGTCATTTTGTATCACTATTGGCTCACGTTCTGGAGACAGAGAAGCAAACAAATTTGCCCAAAAACATTTTATACAAAAGCTCAAAATTTTGCCATGGTACACGTACATGGAATATTCGTTCCAAATCAAATCGAATTTGTTACCTAAGATTGCGGGTAGGCACCAAGCAACACATAATCGTAAGATTAAAGACACAATACACATAACGGATGGTGGGTTATATACTATGTGAATATGTGAAGCTAGTAAAGCTCGCTTTCGAACCAGAATTCGAGTGGTGAGAACAATCCCCCGAAGTCTGTTGTAGAAAGCACACACAAACAATGCCTACACACAGTACGCAGGTGCAGCATTATATAAACCGTGAGTGATGAGTCATAGTTACGCCCGCATCTTTTGATAGCAACGTATGCAGTAGACAAAACATCATACAACGAGTACAAAAACTAACAATTTAATAATTCAATAAAACCCTAAATTGACCGTGAAAAGAACGTTAAAGAATTCAAACCGACACTTGAGAAAAATCTTATTTTTCATACCAAGTATGAAGCAGAAGTGTGAAAAATATTTGCCACACAATATTTTTGACACTCGCAATCAGCTTGTTGGCCTAGAAAACCCCATATCTGACACTAAAACTAACAATAAGCACACATTTAGGTGCATTTCCCACGACTTTTCACCAAATATGAAATCTGGCGCGAACTATAAGCTTATACTCCAGATTGGGAAGTAGTTAAAACTTATTATATATCATTAGAAAGCCCTGGTAAAGCTACATGGAATAGGCTTATTAGTTTGCGGATACCCCGAGTACTTATTGAGGAAAGTCGCAAAAACTGGAGGGAGTGCCCGGAAAATGGGCCAAAATGACGTCATTTTGCCCGTAACTTTTCCCACGAGAAAAAATTCAAAAGTCGGGCTCCGTCACTACACCTAAATCGGCCATTGCGGTTCGAATGAGCTTTCTTGCATCAAAATCCGCCCAACCGTTATCGAGATCCAGGTGCGACAGACACACACAGACAAGGCCTCCTCAACCCCCTCCAAAGCCAAAATTGAAAATTCTCGTTCCACTCGAATTCAAATATACAATATAAAATAAAACAAACAATATAATCGTGTTTAAAATTTGCAAAAAGAAAAGATTTCTACACGTTCGAATTAAATATCCCCCCTACCCTTGTTTTGTGTCATTGTGTACGAATCTTTATCTACTAACCAAATATTCCTCCGTCCCAACGATAGACTGAAATTTCTGACTGTCTTCCAAATCACGAGCTGCACCGAAATCGCCAATTTTGTAGACTATGCTAAAACTCAATAAACTGGAGATATGAATAGAATGCACAACTGAATGAAACAACTCAAAATAGGTATTGGTTGGTTTAAAATTTTAACGATTTTTCCTACATAAACGCGAGTGATACAGCTGGCCTGTCAGCATTGTCTTATGATAAAATTTCACAAAAAATTCCAACCTATACTTTTGTAACCATATTTACAAAAGTTCTTCACATATGCCTTCCCAACACAGAAAGCGCGCAGTATTAAAGTAAGGTAATTTTGCGGCATGTTAGGAAAGTTGGTCACGGCGCAACCTCCAGTATATACCGAAAAACTGACTGCTTTAAATTTGTGATGCAAAGTCAAACTGAAGCCGCTTACAAGCATGATATACACTAAATTGAGATTACGAAGGGCGTTTAAGTTCGTGACAAATATCTAGCAAATAAATGAGTCCATCCAAAGATTTTTTTCAAACTATTATTATCATCAGAGAATATGAAATCATCCAATCGGGCATGTTATAGCGGATATTATTATTATATAATTGCAGGTATAACCCAGCTACCTGTCTGCGTACTATCGATGTCTCCATACTACGCAAAATTAAATATTTTATCACGAGTAACAAGTAAAACTCTGATTTTCATTTTATAGACGTCAATAGTTATTAAATTACGAAACTAACTATTATAATATTCAGAACATGTAACCACCAATAACAACATTATAATTTTGTGTGCGTATCCCGTCTTTCTCAAGGAATGGGTTTATTCAAACAAACATAAAATATAAACAAAGCAAAATATTTAATCTAGATTCCAATTAGTCGTCCGCTATTAGTGATGGGCATCGGAGTTCATAAAATTACGAATTTATGTTCCTAAATTTACTGTACTAAATAGCAAAAGTACGAAAATACGCAAAAGTCTAAATGTGGCCGAAATCATGAAAAATACTACCACCAAATACAAAAAAACCGCGTGTAATTATTCAAAGTTCAATGTGTGAAAAAGCAAATTCGACCGAAACTAATTCAATAGAAAAAATAATTCGATTTTGCAACCGAATCTATTCTAGGAAAACGGCTATTCCTTGTATCTCATGCAAACTAGTAGCTTGTGTTATCGCCATGACGGTGAATTTTGAGTGTTTTAGGTAATGTAGTAAGATGTGCTCAGTTATGTTAAGCATCAACTTACAAAATGAGCATATCAGCCATTTTGCCTTACCTGTTAAAGCGATATACCCGTCCACTGTGCATTTTAAGGACTCACGGTGTACAAGTAGATAGAGGATAAATTGCTCTACAAAATGGAACTAATAACATTCATATAGCTACAGTGGCTGTGGATATCGCCGTTTCCGTTTTTGGGCCTCATGGGCCCAATCAACAACCCGTTTTGCCAAAACATTGCAGCGTAAACAATGATAATAGCAGTACACGTTTTGCACACATAGAGGATACGTTTCCCTACAAAATGGGCCAATTCTACCAATATAGCTCCAGTGGTTACCGATATTGCAGTTTTCATGTATTTTCGGTCTCACGTGCGTAACCAAAAACCTGTGTTGAACCTACACTGCAGCGTAAACAATGAATTAGTGCAAGATTTGCAGACACATTGAGGATAAGTTGCTCTACCAATTAAGACCATACCTAATACTCATATAGCTCGAGTGATTGCAAATATATTGTAATAACCATGTATTTGGGGTTTCCTGGGTCCATTTAAAATCCTTAGACCCAAATCCTACATCTTCAGAAGGCTACGTAGAGAAACATTATGTACAGTCTTGTAGAGGCATATCTATTCTGCAAAATGAGTCGTTTCACTGAGATATCTACCACTGGTCAAGATGCAATATTTATAACATTATTTTCTAGGCTCATTTGGTATCCGACACGAGCCATTTTGCCCGTTTTTCGGGTTGACAGTATTTGAATCGGGCTTCGTGCTTCTGCGCTATTCCGGCAAGTAAGAATCCTTCGCATCGCATTTCCTTAAGTACAGTCAGAATTCAAGCATATTAACGTAGCTGGCACATGTTTTAAAGAACCCTGATGGAACAATTTCATTTCTATCAACACGCACGTTCCGTGTTTGCGGGTTGCCAGCATTATAGGGACATATGTAGTCACGGACAGAAATAAGTGCAAAAAAGAACGCAACAACGTTCGTTTATAAACCCACGTTACAACGTTCGTTTGCATTTACGTTCGTTCACGAATGAACACAAAAAATCGTTCAAAAATATGACAAATTTTGCTTACGTTTACGCTCATTTGTAAATGAACGGTCTAACTTCGTCTGCGTTTGGGTTCGTTCGCGTTTCGCGTTTGTTTTTATGCACTTATTCACTGTATTTTCAATGTTATGGCCCAGTACTTTTATTAGATTCCTGGCCCTAACAATGCTTGAAACTGCCAAAGATTACATAGGAATGAAAACGAAAATAGCTAAACGAGGTCTAGTGTGAAAATTTACTCCCCTAAATTTGTTTGTTGGAGGGTAAAATACCTGCTATAAATACTTTAAAAAGAAAATAGATTTTTAGTATATAATTGCGCAAATGTTGCATAAGTACAAATCCTTACTAAACATATCGTTGAAATCAACACTCACAACTAGGCAATCCTTTAGACCATAGGTGTCGAAGGTCCGTCGGGTTGTATGGCCAGGCCCTTGGGGGGTAGACCACCCTCCCCGTCGACATTTTTGCCAATTTCGTAGAAATTTTTTACCAAATTTACCACAATTTTTGCTAAAATTTTTCGCAGAGCCCCGTCGCTACGACCCTTAGGGGGTAACCCCCTTACCCCCTATCGACACCTATGCCTTTAGACCCACCCAAACGAACGCCCAAGATACTAAACTTAAAAAAGCATCCTTTCAAGTGTTTCAGCAAAAACTGACAATTCTCTAAAACACGAAAATCTGTTTGCAAAAAACAGGTTGTCTAGGCTGCTTCGTTTAACTTTGTTTTATTACAGTAGTCGCGAGTGCAACATCGAGCTTAGCTTTCACATAACCACACAGTGTGCGCTCTAGTTGAATTTTTAACCAGGTTCGGTTTTTGAGAGATTTCACCGGTCCATTGGCACCCCTACGCATCGTTTGCCAGAAATTAAAGACAGTGTTTTTCCTATGTATTGATTACCAAAAACTAAATAAATTGAGAATAACACTGAATATTTCTTAGAATAACTATCCTTTAAGTATAAGGAACAGAAAACAAAGTGACAAACCCGAGTTCAGGATGTGTGGTTTTAAGAATATTTGACGGCTTCAAGTCACGATGTATCAAGCTATTCTCGCGAAGATAACGTATTCCTTTGGCTAAATGAAATAATAAATATTAACTACAATAGTTTACAAACACACAGATAAAATCAAACTGGTTATTGAAATACAAAGGTTTCTTCAACGCAAATTCTAACGTAAAAGTTTTGTATTTAGCCCTTTCCCTTAGGTATTTTAATGTAATTTCGTGTAATGCTGAAGACTTTTGCAGCATACTTTTTCAAGTTACAGTTGAAGACTTTTTCAACGGATTAAACCTGGATCGCTTGATTGGGAGCTCTGTACGCTAGCCATTACGCTATATACGAGTGTTTCTCGATTCTTTAAGAAAAATCACAAAGCAAGTTAGTAATGACGCATGTGCAAACGCAATAGCCAAAACAAACAATTACTGCATCGTTTTACAATATACGATGTATCAATGTTAGACAGTATGCTGGAACGGGTTGAAGCCGTTATAGGTGTCACAACAGCACTGATAGTTTATAAACCAAATAATAAACATATAAATTAACATTTGCGTCCATAAATAACTTGCATTATAACAAGAGAAATTTGCTGTAGAATAAGTAAAAATATCAAATAGTTATGTAGTGACAAGTATGTAGTACAGGATGTCAAATACTTTAGGTGGTGAATACACTTATACTTATATTTTGAGTGATACTATATACTAATTGAAGTAAAGTGAAAATACCAGCGTCGACCGTACGATGTCCACGGTAAGAAATGGTGCCACAAGTTGCGTCCTCGCAATCGGTCTGGTCGATATGTTGAATAAAATTTATATACTGAATATTTAATGCAAACAAAGATGACATTTAATGAGTCTGGTTGCTCTGAGATGGAAAATATTGCTTTTAATGGTGACTCCTCTATAGCTTCAGGATTACAGTTCATGACTTCTCTCAAACAAACCACAATAGTTTTAATTTCGGAAGTGGTTGCAGGATGCAATATCGTTAAAATATCCGGAGTATGCCAACGTTACGAAAAAATCCAAATATAAAAAATAAAACAAGTAGCTTGTCGTATCGCCAGATGAGTAGTGAGCGTTTAATATCATATTTAGAGTAATTATCATGCACACCTGTAAATGGAGCATTAAACAAAAAAATGAGCCACCGAATACTAGCCACGCTGCTGGAATAGTTGAGAAGGTATAAGCCATTATTGTGCTTGCAATGTGCAAGTACATAGTGAAAAATTATTCCGCAAAACGAGACCAAAAGTTCCCATGTAGCTCGAGCAGTTGCACAGATATTGTCCTTTTCGTGTATTTGCGGTACCATGGGATCAGTGAAAAACCCTTCTTGACCCAACACTCTAGCGTAAACAACAGTAGTAGAATAGCTCCACACATTGCTGTAGCGGTACATGTATCTTACATAGAGACTGAATGGCTCTATAAAATAAGACCAAAAACATCAGTATACCTCTAGTGGTTGTGCACATCTCAATTTTCGTGTATTTTGAGTCCTATGGACTCATTAAAACCATTGGTCTGGGCTCACCTGGGCTCTCCAAATTGGGGTGGGGGGTCCAGGCATTTCTCGGTTCCGCCTGGTTCATAACAGGTGCCCCGGTTCATGCCCCCTGGCAAAATTTTGGGCTCCCCCGGTTCACCGCCTCTTGGAAAATTTTTTTATTTCCAATCGGGCCAAAGTACAAAAAATTTGTACTAAAATTCCGTTCTCACACCAAGAATTTCGCAAATTTTGCCAAAATTTGCTTCAAAATAGCTTTTTCTTTCCATCAATAGCGTTTTGCAGTGTTTCTGACACGATTTTTAACTATTTTTCTCTTGGCAAGATACCATCTGGCAAAATTAGACGCTCCCGGTTCGGAACCAGGGGGACCTCCTGGTTCGTGCGCCTAGGCAAAATTTTCAGCGTATGAAGAGCCAAAACCAAGCTTGCAGCGTAAATTATGACAATGAAATACACATTTGCAGTTACATCGAGCATGCATTGCTGTGCAAAATTAAGTAAAGAACACCCATATATACAGCTCGAGCGGTTGCGAAGAACACTGTTTTCGTGTATTATTGGTTTCCATGAGCTCATTGAAATATATTTTTGACCCAACCCTGCAATGTAAACAATGAAAATAGCAGCCCACCTAGTGAGGATGGATTGCTCTACTAATGAACTTCGAAAATACCAACTTCCAGTGGTTGTAGAGATACCATTTTCGTGTATGTTGTGTCTCCTGGGATCATTTTGAACCCCGTTTTGACCCAAACCATACATTCAAGAGAACAACGCAGCAAGGCATATACGGTCTTATAGAGGCTTATTTACTCTGCAAAATAAGCATAATAAATTACAACATATGTCAGATATCTTTGTCACAGGGAGTATCCGGAATTCCGGTTCCGCGCGAAAATCGTATTCCGGTTGCGGTTTCGGCCAAACGCAAAAACCATAACGCAAGAACTCCGGTTTAAAAGTTATACTTAAAATTTTCCACATTTGTGCTTCATCTGTGGTCCACACATATGTAATATATACATAATGATCAAGTTCCAAAACAACCAAACAAAACAAAACATTACCTAACTCAGCAAATTGTGTTATGAAACGTAAGTAAGACACATGATTTCAGTAGGAATATTTCATTTTGACCCTGATGGAGTTTGTTAATAAAACAAAGCCAGGTTTATACTTTCCGCAACCATCTTACCCATTCAGAAGTCTGCGGTGTACGTTAGAATTAAACCCATCCAACTTGGTAACAGAGTATGGATTATTTAGTAAACGTGCCCAGCATTAATTGAGTCAAGCACCAGCCAGTGCCCTTGTAAACTTTGTAAGTAAGTCCACATTGGAGTAAAGTAATATATCCTCAACGCAACCTGAAACTGCGTTCTCGACAATGCACTGTATTTATCGAAACATTACGAGCAGTATCACAGTTTCTCATTTATAGCATTCCGATCAGAAAGTCATCATCATTATCTAGCTGATGGACACTGGTTGCCCAATGCTAGCCTAAACAATGTCTCCGACCATTGATCAGAAATTTATAAAACACCTTCTTTTATTTTCTTTTAGAACCACATAAACCAATAATTTCAAGTTTCCTACGGCACAACATGTAACAAAAATATGTCTAGTAAATAGAGGCGGTTGGAGACAGAGCGAAAGTGTTCATTCTACACTCCATGCGTTACAAACACATTCAGTTTGACGCAATTTACGCAAGGCTGCATAGTCGAAGGCATTTTTTGCTCGAGGCGTCCAAAAAACCGACATATTCATCAATAAATAAACACTGTTAGCTTCCTCTCACTCTTCAAAGCTTGAGAGAGTTAGTAATGTCATCGCAATGCATTAAGTTTAATGTAAGAGTTATTTTTAGTACACTTTAGATCCGCTGTACCTCTATTTCTTATTTCATCTGTTTTACTGTACGTATATAAGTTTCGAAGACCAAGTTACAGATCCGGTTTAAATG